>SNQJ01S0025490.1:108813-143864 GCA_010110895.2 Picea sitchensis
ATTTTTAATTTAGTTCTTCAATTCCAAATAATATGAAATCTTTCTATACATTTACTAATATCAATTATAAGGACCCAAAAGATCAAATGCCAAAAATGAAAAATGCCTAATATTTTTTTATTTTCAATATGAAAGAATGAAAATGCAAGGACTGAACAACAACTTGATATAGAGATTCTACTGGATGTGAAAAGAGACAAAAAACGTAGGATATCAAGAAGCAAACACCCAACCCAAGATGTAAGGAAAATCAATGAAAAGAATGATGAGAAAGGCACCACCCGAAAATTCAACCAAGGAAAGGTTTCCTATCATTCTATAGGCACTTAACAATCATAATAGAGACCCAAGAAGACTCAACAACCATCACAACTTACCCAACAAACATCAAACTTAGCAGCCAAACATAAAAGGATGGTGTACACGGTTGTTAAGGGGAAAACCATGTATATACGCCTCTTGAAGAAGAACATCATGCGTATGTACGCAATTGTCAGGAAAAAACCCGTGTATATGTGTTAAAACACTACCAAGCTAAGGATAAGGCCAAGAAACTCAGACTCAAAATGAACAAAGTCCATCAAGTAATCAAACGACAAGAAACTCAATATAAACGATATCAATCAAAGGAGAAGAACACTCCAAACCTTGAAAAGAATATTCTATCCCCAGTATGGTCGCCAATTCTGTTACGAGGAAAATTTCTCTATGGCTAGGGGTAAACCACAATAGATGAAAATGACTACAGAAATCAACTCTAATCTTAGATATGCTATATAACAAAATATGCTAACAAGACAAGATAAAGAGCCTACCTCGTCGAAATGTTTGATGAAGTCCACCGTTGAGCACTTGACTCAAATCAATACACCTACAACTTGTCCTCAACAACCAAGAAACACAAGCATATGGTGATAATATATAAAGTTAGCTACTTTTCTCTTCTTTGCATCCTCCTCTATAAACCCTAGATCATTGTTTGGACTCCTCTAATGGATTCACCCTCTGGAGGGGGTGCATCATCCCCCTCTCTAGATGTATCCATATTCTATTCCTTGGTTTATTTTGTTAGTAATTCCACTAATCCACTGCCTTCCAGGTTCGTTAAAAACTTGATGAAATCACCAAAATCATCCCTCAAAATCCCACAACTTGGATTTACGTCTGGTTGAGAATGGTTTGATTGGAAAGTTCATATGGATATGGACATCACTATGGTCCATGTCCCTTTGGGTTGAAAAAATTGGAAACTCTGTGTGTGTGTGTGTGTGTGACAGGGCGTTCTTCGCGTTTCTGTTTGAAGAGAAAGAGGACACATATATAATATTTTAGAGTGGGCCTTACTTCGTGGGAACCCAAGGGATGTACCTCAATGGATGGACTCCATACTTCAACCTAGAAAATGAAATTTCCTTGGTGGTTTTAGTACGGGTGTGTTTTCCATATCTTCCACTACATTGTTGGAATGGTGATACTATTAACAATATAGGAAATCCTCTAGGTAATTATATTGATTGCATAGAGCCTCGTGATGGAATGGAATCCTTTTCTCGCATCTGTGTTGAATTTGACCTTGAGAAATGTCTTCCCGAATCAATTGAACTTACTTTGGACAACTGGACATATTTTCAACTTGTGGAATATGAACAATTACCCTTCAAATGTAAAAATTGTCATGAGTATAGGAATTGTGTAAACAAATTCCTATAGGAAATTCGTAAAGAAACCCCACTTGAATCCAAAAACTAGTGGAAGATCCCCAAGAAAAGGAGACAAGAAACTAAACAAGGAATGCAACCCCAACAGTAGAGGAACTAGTCAGCCACTACCCAAAATCTAGCTTTAAATCTAGGTTCCTCTTTTGTTCCTCCCTCAAGTGCAGGGATGGGAATAAAATACCCCATGGAAAGAAACAATCAATATGAATCTCTTTCCAACAATGAGGATGAATCCCCCCCAAAAAACCAAGATGATCCTAATGCCAACAAGAAAGGAGAGCCAAGCCTCCCAAGTAGAGAGGGTTTTCTAGAATCTTTTCTATCCTTAGAAAGTAATGTATTAGTTTAGGTGGAAAATACTAGACAAAACCCATCTAATCCTAGCCATGGGTTTGATATCCCTAATATCCCTAAAGAATACGTTAACTCTAATAGCTCTGAGGGAGAAACTGACAAAGAAAAGGCTCAAAGTGCACCCTCAAGGAAAGTGGGCCGTAAGACCAAAAAACAAAGGAGAGAGGTGACGAACAACAAGGAAAACAATTTGGGCATCCAATCCACCTTAGACAAAGTCTTTCAAAAATAACCGAGAATGATAAGGAATCAAGGCAATCCCAACCATCCCAAGGGAGGAAACCCTAAAATCTCAAGTAAGTGATGAAGGAAATTTCCTGGAACAATAAGGAACTTGGGAGTAGTAGAAAAATGAGTTTTAAAAAATAATTAATCAAGTGAGAAAATCCTCAATTTTTCCTACTCCAGGAAACAAAATTGAAATATTTTGACATCCTTACAAAGCATTAACATTTGTCACATAAGCAGAGGATGAGTAGTCATTTATAGGGGTGCCTCTAGGGGTCTTTACACTGTCTAGAACCATGTAATTTTTCACTTCAAACACAAACACTCTACTTAACATTGGCTTCTGGTAAGAATCATTCATATTCCCACTAGTAAATCTGTTGATTTGATAAATGTTTACATGCCAAACCTAGGAAAGGGGGTAGCATTGTGAGAGAACCCTCCAGAGAAATAAAGGAAGACCTAATGGCCTCCTTGGATGTGACAGACATTAAACTGACTAAAGGTAGGTATACTTTCTCAAATAGAAGAATCAAAACCGGTCATATTGCTTCTAGGTTAGATATATTCTTCGTGAGTAGTTCCTTCCTTGAAGACTCCTTCTCTTTGTCCTCTCATATTCTCCCCTAGGTGGGTTTTGATCACTAACCCATACCTTTCCTTCTTTCAGAACTTGATGAGATTGGCCCTATCCATTTCTGCTTCAACCCCTTTGGCGTTAAGACCCCTCATTCTTTGATCTTATCTTGTGTTATTGGTGTCAGTGTATTTCAAAATATTTGTTGTTTATTTCGGAGTAGAAGTTGAAAAACACCAAGTTTTCCCTCAAAGAGTGGCCAAAGACCAAATTTAGACCCCTTAAGCCTGAGATAAGGAAATTACTCAAGAAATTGGTGGAGATACACGAAAATATGGAAAGGGATCAGGTTACTCAATATTTTCTTGAATAAGAGCAAGATGTATTCCATTGTTACCAAAAATCATTAAGAGCAGAGGAAGAAAAGTGGAGACTCAATTCTAGAATTGTGTGGCTACAATAAAGGGATCAGGAAAATAAATATTTTCATAGACAATCCAAAGCCAGGATCTGAAAGAATAATGTTAATGGAATACATAAAATGGAGGGAGAGGTTGTTACCTCTTTCGAATGAGTTAAGGATGCATATTTCAAACATTTTTAGGAGTTATACATAGAATCAGGGAATATTGATCAAGAGGATACATAGAAATTTCTAGAAAGCATCCCTTCCATCATCAGTCCAAAGGATAATGAAGATATAGTTAAATCTATCATAGAGGAAGATATATTGAGTGTGATTCATTAATTAGATCTAGATAAGGCCCCTGACCCAGATGTATTTACTACTCATTTCTACAAATGTTGTCGACATATCATTAAATTTGATCTCATCAGGATGGTGTAATATGTCCATTGTTTATCGTGTGTGGGGGGAAATACTAATTTGAACTTCATTTATATTATTCCAAAGGAGGTAAATCCTTCATCCTTCTCAAGATTTATTTTGATCTCACTCTACAACTTCTAGTACACATTTATCTCCAAAATAATAGCCAACATGATAAAATCGTTCCTTCCCAAGCTTATTTCTCCTAATCAAGGAGGTTTTGAGGAAAAAGGAAAATCATGGAAAATATCATACTCATTCAAGAATACATCACTCTAGTATAATATAGGGGAAAAGGGTATGATTATTAATATTGATATGGCCAATTCCTTTGACAGGGTTAGGCACAACTTCTTTTTTGAATTTTTTCACAAAGATTCCTTTGGGGAAGGTTTCATCAAATTGTTTTCAGCCTACATTAGTATCCCTTGGATTGATCCCTTGGTTAATGGTAATCCCATGCCATTATTGAAAGCATCAAGAGGTCTAAATAAGGGGTTTCCTCTATCCCTGATATTGTATATTATAGTGGTTGAAACTTTGAGTAGGAAACTTGAATTTAAAATAAGAACAAGGAACATTCTAGGCATGAAAATCGTTAGAGGGAATAAGAGAATAAATCATTCTCAATTTACTGATGGAACCCTATTTATAGGGGGGGGGATTCAACTATCATTGCCACTCATTTCAAATAAACTATGGATCTATTCACTAGAGCCTCAGGGGGCCTTATAAATTGTGCTAAAATTCAACAGTATTCCTAGAACACTAACACCATATTAACCTATGTAATTTCCAAAATTATTCACTTCCCTTTTGAGAAAAAATGTCATTCCTTAAAATATTTGTGTATCCCTCTTTGTATTCACTCTCTCTCCTAGAACTCATAGTATCATATCTTGTCCAAAATCAAGGCCAAATTTCTCCATTGGGGAGCACAATGGATTAATTCAGTGGGTTGACTTCTTTTGGTAAAATCAGTTATGTTTGCCCTACCTATTTTCCAATTATTCTCCCTTCTTTCTCTAACTAGTGTTAAAATTTACTTAGCGTAGGATATCAAAAGGTTTTTTTGGTAGGGAGGTAAGTCCAACCACAAAATATTTCACCTTGTAAACTGGAACATTGCGCAGGCCCCCAAGACCCACAAGGATCTAGTAATCAAGGACCTAACATTAACGAATGTCACTTTAGGTGCCAAGATACTATGAAACTTTGTAATAGGAAGAGGTGAATGGTGGAAAAAATTTATTTATCATAAATATTTATCTAATACAAGGAATTGATGCCTCAATTGTATGCATGATTCCTAAAATGGATCCCAAATTTGGAGACTCCTTAAAGTGTCCCTCCCTCTTGTCTAAAGCCAACTAAGTTAGATACCCGATAATGGAAAGAATATTAACATATGGGTTGATAGGATAATGGGGAACCCTCTTCTTCAATAGGAGAAGGCCTTTCAACCACTAAGAGCTTGATTAACTAGTCAATTTAAGACCTCACTCTTTGATATTTCATCCTAGTCTAGATCTTCGGGTTAGTGGCTTTGTTGGGAATCTGGAGCTATCCTTGTGCATGTTAAAGGTCTCACCCGTGCTCTCTCCCTTCATTTACATGGATGTGCCTCTCGATAGCTAGAAGTTAAGAATTCAATAGGTTGGGGAACACAACACTACTCAGTCCACAAAGGGTATGAATTCTTTATTTCCCAATATGCACTCACTCCCAATTATGGATGTTGGAAACTCATTTGGCACCTTGATGGTTTACCCAAAGTTAAAAGTTTCCTCTATAATTTAGAGCATGGGAATATACTCATGGGGGAAAATATGTGAAAAAGGGGCATCCAAGGGCCTTCCAGGTGTTTCCTTTGCTACTTTGCTAATGAATATTCCTATCACCTTTTTTTGGATTGTGTTTTCTACATGTCTATCTAGAATTGTTTTTTTCAAGGGATTAGCCACAAAGTCCGATGGTTTTTCTCCTTGGAACACCTCTTTTTTTTCACTGGAAATATTCTTACCTGAGGTGCTTTCTATACTAGCCTATTTTTAAAAGGATATGGACAACTCTTCCTAAATTCCTCTATTAGGATATCTGGCTAGCTCGCAATCAATATCTTTTCATGGAAGCTAAACCTACCAAGGGAATTGTTGCATCCAAATATGTCACACTCCTTCTTAAACAACTCAACACCATCTACCTTAAAATATCCATTCCTAAGGATCTTTACTATTTGGAGACTCTTTGGCTCCAATATTTCCCCCTGTAGATAAACACTTCTATTCAGATCTATCCTAGAGCATCTTGGAAAATTCAACTCTCACCTACTGATTTCAATTAGCGGAAAAATTCCTAATATTCTCACATTCTTTGATTCGATGGTGCTTCTAAGAGAAAACCTATGGTGGCAAGAGTGGGTGGGTTTCTTTTTGGCCCTAGAGGAACATTATATATTACCTAATCCTGGAGTCTTGGTCAGGATACAAATAATCAATCAAAATCCTATTCCTTGCTTCAAGGGCTCTCTTTGGTTGGATCTCAAAATGTTCACAAACTCATTATCCTAGGGGACTCTAAAAACACCATAATACACCTCAAAAGTGGATCACTTCCTCAGGATGAAGGCTTGTGTTCCATATTCTACTAAATCCAAATTATGTTGCAGGTCATTCTGCAAGTGGATTTTTTTCATATTTTTCGATAGAACAACACTCTAGGATATCAATAGGCCAACCAATATATAAAATGAAAAAATGTGGTACTTATGTATTGTTATCGTACAAATTGTAGGTTGGGAAAATACCAACCCAACCACTAAATGACGAAAACTAAGAGATCAACTACCCACTGTCACCTTAGGCAGGTGTTCCCGTCGCTTTTGAGGTGAGGTAGTCAACCCAAGGGGGGAATCCCAGTGACCCTAGGGGGGAATGAGTTGGAAAGTGTGATGTATGAACGAATTCCCCTAAATTTCAAGTTGTTGTATGGAAACGGGATCTTGGTTATGAGTCTTGAGGGTTGTTTGAGGTTGCTAAAGCCTTGAGTGACTTGCAAAGAGATAGTACCTGCCTGAGATACAAGGAAAACCAAGTATGCATGTAATATGTTAAGTGGAAAATAAAGTTAATATTTCTTTCCCTAATTGAAGAAAGAAAAAATGAATTATATCATCATGTAAAAAAGTAATAAGGTCTGCAAAATAAGTGCTAAAATCTAGTTGAATAAGCAAGAGACAAGCTAGTAAAGACTAGTTTAACTCAAGAATGAAAGAGCAAGACTTTAGCATAAAAGTAAGGCTATCATAAAAAATTTACCCTTGTGATAATTATCATCCTTATGGATGTAACAAAAAATTATTACAACAAATAATTCAACTTCCAAAACTTGCCAACAAACCACCCAAAATGTGCGTTGAGGCTAGAAGATTATAGGGGCAGAGTTTTAGCAACTTCCAACAGTTGATTTGTGAGTTATTAAGATATTTTTTTTAGGGTTTATGTAGACCTAATGTCTGTAGATTTAATTTGTAAAAACAACAAAAAATAATTGGAGAAAAAAAACACCCTAGTGGCTCAAAGGTTCCTTAGGAACAAAGATCACTTTCCAATTTAGACAATCTCAAAATTCCAAAATTTCACGTTTACCAATGCAAGATTTTATTTCTCCAATGAAATTGAACTATTTCCTCTAACCATTGTGTAAATGGAGTCTCTTTATAAAAAGAATTGGACTAGTTACTTCCTTGTGGGTGTAAACCATTTTACTCCCCAAGACAAATCCTAACCAACAAGGAAAACCTAGGATGGTGTAAACCCCTTTATTCCTCCTAGTATCCTTTGCACAATAGATTATTCAAAAAAATAAAAATGGACTTGGAGGGAGAGGTATTCCCTTATAATACCCAATATATAATCACACTAATTTTACAACCAAGAAAAGAGAGAAATAACCATGAAATCCTTACCAAGTTAAAGCATTGACAAGATGAAACCCTAATTCACCAAGGCAATTCCATGATAAGCAAGAAAATAATCCTCCAAGAGAGCTAACACATCATCCATACATCCAATAGTAAAGAGAAACCATAAAAATAGCATAATATATAGATATTTCACAAAGAGTGCGAAAATTTCAACCAAGTAATTCTCACAATGGGAGAGTTGTGTTATGAAAATGAGATTCACATGATCTCTATTTTTAAAAAACCCTTAAAACATAGTTTGTCAACTTATAAAGGGTAAAACATAATATAATGGGTCAACAACCATTATATTACCTATTTCATCAAATAATAATATTTAATTGTCACTTTAACACATTAGAAACCCTAAAATTTAGATGATATCACCCTTTTAGGGAGACGTTTTGGTACTAGGAGAAAGCTATTGGAGTTGGGGAAGCATGGAAATGCATCCAAATGCCATGTGTCATCTATACAAACTTCTTATTTATGGTTTAAAGCCTCCCTTCCTTCAAAAAGTTCCATGTTTCAAAGAACAACACCTCCATCATCACCAAACCCCCTCAAGCATGATGTCAACCCTCCAAAAGTGATTTTTTTCCTCTCTTAGGAAAGTCGTTTGGGTACTAGGGTCTAGGTAAGGTCATCCATGCTGTCTTGTATGCCTCCAAAGGTAAGTCATCATGATACGACATGTGGGACCTTGGTATCCAACTTGTGGGTTTCAAGCCCCATGGAATCCCAAGCTAGGATTGTTCCTCCAAAACAGTCCACCAACAAGGCCCTGCAAAACAAAAGGGTACACCCTCCGAAGATATCAAGTCAAAGATTTCATGACAAGTGTAAACCACATCTAATAAACAAGGTACCTAATCATGTGCATAAAAAATACCTCATCAAATTAAACAAATTCTCAAAGACCCTATACAATTGACCAAGTTTATGTATGGGAGGGGTGTCATAAAAGTCTTATTGGGTAAACCAAAACACTCAAGTATGGGAAGCTACCAAGGATTTCCTTTCAAGGTTATGTAATGGATGACGAGGTGGAAGGGGTTTAGAATTCATAGGTCGATGAGTTTTATGGAATACAAGGGCTCATATTATCTCGTTTATGGGTTCTTTTGTAGAGGTTGTGTAGCACCTTCATTTGCGATGCACTTTTTCCAAGCCCATCTTCTTACCAATTCTTTCTTCTTTGTTCTTTCATGTTTTAAGGAACAAGTTGAAGGACACTATCCTGGTTTGGTTTCCAGATAATGATAGTATCATTCACAAATACCTTGCGGAAATGATAAGGATAGATCGTGATGAGACCCCCTTTCTCACAATTGTATAACTGAGAGCCACTACCTTGGCTTGATGACCAGATGATGGTAATGTCATACTGCTAAATACCCATGATCATGATAGGCCAGATCTTGATGAGACCTCCCATCCTCCAGCTAAACCCTTAATCATTCACTATCATTTATTTTTGTAGGTCCCCCATTTATTATAGAGAAGCATTTCATTTCTTTCTTGGGGATCCCTGGGGGAAGCATCTGTAAGGTCTATGTTTAGGATTTTATTTTTTTATCCAACAACAATCCCTATGGGCCTTCAGCCCCTTCTTCCCATGAAATGAGGTACATTCCCTTCTTAGGTCACGAAAGTCAAAGATCCTAGAAGAAGACAATATGAGGGGAGTGAAATGAGTGGAAGGTGGTAAGTATGGCCAAGAGTGGTATGATAACCCCTTAAGGGACCCCTAGTCACAAAATTTCCCTAAAGGTTGGCCACTTACTAGGAAATCTATGACACTCACCAAGGTGAAACATGGTCAAAATCATAATGTATAAGAAAGTGTTCTATAATCAAAATAAGTTTAAATACAAAATGTTTAAATGCCTCAAATATTAAGGTGATTACCTACCACAATACCTGACTTGTACCACATGGAGCAAGGCCCATATTCCTTCCAGAAGCTAGATGGTGTGGTGGATGTGTTGATAATGGATCAGAATGTGGTGATACAACAATATTCCATATGTGAAAGTGGATACTTATAGTCATGTGGTCTCTCAACACTCCATATCTATAGATTGAGGGCCTCAAGACATCATCTCCTTAGTTTTCCCACAAAATGGGGATAACATCTAGATCCTACTTGGGGACATGTGCTTTCCGTAGAGTTGTATGAGAACAACAACATCTCCTAGTAGACCTGTTCCTACACTGAAACCAAAAACCATAAAATCTATGGTAGTTCTATCACCCTTTGTCCATATACATCAAAATCCAAATGCAAACTAATCTAGAAAAGAAAAATTTAGCATTTTTAAAAAAAATTCTAAACTAAGCATGAGATCAATATACAAGTAGATAAAAATGAAATATTAAATGCATCTAAACTAATATGATAAATTAATATGCAAATGCAAGGAAAGAAACATGAACTATATTCTTACCTGGGGGCCTTGGGGCCCTGAAGATCAGGCGATAGATGATGTCAAGTGAAGTCATACAACCAATGTAACCAGTTAATAATCCCATCAAAGTATATCCCCCTATGCTTTATTATGTAAAACAACAAATATAAGTCAAGCATGTAATGATCATGAGCATAAATAGATATATAATCAATCATGATATAAAACTAATGGATATGGGTGAGAGGGAGGAAATCTTGCTAGAAAGAATATCCACAACTCTGATCATCCAGAGAATCCTGCCTAAAGTGATAGCCACAAGCTCTATCAATACATCTGTGAAGAGGAATATCATATATGGATGACAATTCATCTTCATTCACGCACAAAGATCCACTACTTGTTGAATACTAAGAGGAGATGAGAGATCAAAAGAAGATTGCATGGCTTCCCAGAGAAGAAGATATGCGTAAGGGACAACCTTAGGTCTAGAGAAAGAAAAAACAACCTCTTCAACTATGAATCCCTGTAAAAATCCTCAATATGAAAATACTTCCTCTTTGTAGAGTGAACCTATGATTGCTCTGAGATGGCCACATCCTGGTATTCCTATGAATTTGAGGATGAAGGTGACTGAGAGTCCTCATAAAACAAGTTTGCATCCCCAAAAATATATGCATCACAAGTCCCATGGGATGTCTAAAAATCATCAAAATGCTACGATCGATCATCCTCGAATAAATCTATAATCATGTCATCATCAGGTCGCCAATCATATGAATCATACACACATGAAAAGTAGTCCTCTGAAGATGAAAAATCAAACCCTTTTTCTTGAGGGCTACCCTCAATGTCATAAATGGGGTCTCTATAAAAAATGAGATGCCCAAAATCCCTCCCGTGTCTGTCAATCTGTATGAAAGTGTCTATATGCTTGTCAACCATATCCAAAGGTTCTTTCATAACATCATTAGCATGACTGAAAATGACCATCTCTTTGTCCTCATGTGCAAGAAGAGTAAATGCATGGACATCTTCAAATGGATCTTCAAATTCTTCACTAAGGTTAGTTTCTTCTTCAACTTCATGAATAGGAGGAGAGCATAACCGGACGACCTCAACTACATTAGGAGGGAGAAAAGATAATGATTCTTCAATATGTTGTGCTTCATCAGGATTCGTTTTTCTCTTTATGGGCATGTTATTCCATCTCCTCTTCATCACACAAGGCTTGATCCTTAATGCATAGTTCTTTGTTTGCCTTTTTTCAAAAGGATCTGTCACATCCAAAGGCTCTAATACTTCTTCACTTCCAAAGTTGTGGAACAAAGCATCATCAAGGTTTTCAAAAGGGTCACAAATAATCATGTTATCTTCTTGATGTGTAGAATGAGCAGAGGCATGTATGTATTCATCAAGTGGAATGGAAAATATGAGCACTTCTTCTTCATCAAATGTATCGTCCAGATCTTCAACATGAGAAAATTCATAGGGATGTTCCTGGTTACTTTATTCATATATATGTCCTTCAATCATTTCTTCATTTTCAAGGTCTAGTTCTTTGGCAAGAAATAACTCCTTTATACTATTCATCATTTCCTCAGTAGCTTTATTAACAACCTTTTTCCTTTTCCATCTATAAAAGGGCCATCTTCGAGGAATAACAAGTTTTGGATGAGGGTTCATCCCATGGTTCCATATTTCCATTGACTGAAAAGACACCTCAATGTCGTCGCTTGATGAGATCATGTCTCATCAAAGGATGGAAAGGGCGAAAAAAGGAAAGGTGGTTTCTGGGAAGGTGAAGTTTCCAGATGAGCCTCAAGAAGAGCTCATCCAGGGTCGAAGGGGAAAGTTATTTAAGAGGATTTACCGAGCAATCTAGGGGAAGAATTTAGGATAGCTTGCCAAAGTTTCTTTAGGGTTTAGAAGAGGATTGAAAATCCTCCTTGATAATGGCGCCAAAATTTTATCGCACAAGTTGTAGGTTGGGAAAATACCGACCCAACCACAAATGGTGAAAACTAAGAGAGCACCTACCCACTGTCACCTTAGGCAGGTGGTCCTCTCACTTTAGAGTTGAGGTAGTCACCCCAAAGGGGGAATCCTGGTTACCCTAGGGAGGAATGAGGTGGAAAGTGTGATGTATGAATGGATTCCCCTAAAGGTCAAGTTGTTATATTGAAAAGGGAGATTGGTTATGAGTCTTGAAGGTTGTTTGAGGTTTCTAAAGCCTTGAGTGATCTGCAAAGAGATAGTACCTGCCAGAGACATAAGGAAAACCAAGTATGCATGTAATATGTTAAGTGGACAATAGACATATATCATCATGTAAAAAATTACACATGTAATATTGCAGCAATAAAAAATGACATATATCATCATGTAAAAAAGTAATAAGGGCTTCAAAATAAGTGCTAAAAGTCTAGTTGAATAAGCAAGAGACAAGCTAGTAAAGACTAGTTTAACTCAAGAATGAAAGAGAAAGACTTTAACATAAAAGTAAGGCTGTCATAAACAAGATACTACAATGATAATTGTCAGCCTTATGGATATAACAAAAAAAATATTACAACAAAGAACTCAACCACCAAAACTTGCCAACAATCCACCCAAAAAGTACGCTGACACTAGTAGATTATAGGGGAAGATTTTTAGCAACTTTTGATGGTTGGTTTGTGAGTTATTAAGAGATTTGTTTTAGGGTTTTTGCAGCCCTAATGGATGTAGATTTATTTTTTAACAATAACAATAAATAATTGGAGAAACAAAATTCCCTAGTGGCTCAAAGGTTCCTTATGTTGGAGTTACTTCACACACACCTAGGATTTCTTTTTTCTAAGGGTTTTCCTTGGTTGTTAGTCATAATTAGTCATTATCCAATATCCTATATTTCAGGGGAGAATATTCCACCGAGAGAATATTCTCTTTCAGTTGACACTTCAGTTTGACTAGTTGAGTTGAGTTTAGATGCTGCATTGGTTTTGTCACCATGCAAAATTGGGATCATCACCATGCTAATTCAACCTTTCCTTGGCATCATCACTAGACTGGCGCATTACCATTTATTCCCTCAATTAACTCCTCACTACTCTCTGTTCATTTAGTTAACTGAAAAATAGTTGACTAGTTAACTCAACTAGGTGGCAGTTCACTCCCATAACTTGTTGAGAGACTAGACTAGGTGGCAGTTCACTCCAATAACTATTGGTGTGTGTCCAAATCACTCTAGACCACCACTATGGCACATTGGTTCTCCTCCAGTGTGTACTCATTGATTTATACGAAGTATATCATGTGTAAATTATTCATTATTCACAACGGTTAATGAGAATTCTTTCATTCTTTCTTTCCTTCTTATTCTTTCTCCAATTCTCTCTGCAAATGTGTGTATTATTGTTTAGCTATATCTATTCTATGCAGGTTCAACACATTTACATGGTATCAAAGAAGACAAACTACTAAGAAAAAGCTACACCAGTTTTTGCAGGTACAAAAGATTGAAGACAACGGAAAGATGGAATTCCAAAAAGAATTCAATCTTACACCTTACAACTATTTTGCATGGAAGGAGAAAATAGCCATAAATCTTTGAACTAGAGGGTTTTACAGGTTAATCTTGAATACAGATACATAACTGACCTCAGCCATAGAAAAATCCAAGTACTTAAATCACATGGATGAGGCACTCAGAACAATTTGTAGTCTTATTTCTCCCGATCTCCTTTTTCATATATCTTCTTGTAAGACTCCCAATGAATCCTAGAACACCTTGGAATGTCTCTTTGGAAAATAGGATGAGATGAGGGGATACGTGTTGGAGGTGGATCTGCTCACATTGGATCCAAAAATATTCGAGAATATCCAAGATTTCTTTACAAAATTCAAGGATTTACTGTCACAACTCAAAGCTTGTGGGGTTGATAAATTGAAGGAGGAGAAACAAATGGTTCTTACCATTCTCTCCAAGATTGGTCTTGAATTACATGTATTCATATTCACATTCCATATTGTCAGATTCACCTCTAGATCCACCTAGAAGATGCCTTCTCTTGAGGACTTTATCGAATCCTTGACACAAGAGCAAACCAAGCTCATCAACATGGACACAATCAAAGGCCCAAGGGCACATGCACTCATTGTGCATGATGGCATCCAAAAATTTCAGAAATATAAAGATAAAGATAAACATAAATCTCATTCACATCTGAAGAAGGATGGGTACACAAAATCCTTCACCGATGCCTCTGGATCCAAAGGGGAAAATGGAACAAAAAGGGAGAAATGCATGTACTGTCACAAAGGATTCCATTCGGAATCCACATGCATGAAAAAAAAAAAGATCTGATGTCTCAAATACTTCAACAAAACAACCTTGGAGATCGCATCCCCAAGGGTGCAAAGAAGAAGAAGCCAGAAGATCTGAATTCCAAGAAAGGAAATTCTATCCATGCCTTGATTCCAATCAACTCCTCTTCCGATGCTTGGATCATAGATTCAGGAGCATCACATCACATGGCTGCATCAGAAGCAATATATTCTTCTTTGGATGCATGAAAAAGGTCCTCCTATTCTGATGGGGGACAACTCTTCTGTCGAAGTCACCAACAAAGGAAGGATTGAACTCACCAATGGAAGCTTCGAGAATGTGTTGCACATTCCCAAATTTTCTGTCATTCTTATCTCCATGTATTAGATGATGAATTGCAGCACCGAAAAGAAAGTCATATTCACACCAAATTCCGTGGACATCTACGACATGAAAACCAACTACAGGGTTGCTACCGGTGATTTAAAACATCAGTTTATATTGTATAATTTTTCTGAATTCATTGAACCTGATTCTGCTTTACTGCTTACTCATGCTAATGAAAGTAGTAGGATATGGCACAAAAGGTTTGGACATTTGAATTTCAGATACATGCAACAACTTAGCAAGCACATATTATTTGATGGTCTACCAGACATCCATTTCTCCAAGGGAGTATGTGAGGGATGTGTTCTCGGAAAACACCCTCAAGTGAAATTCGACAAAAGGAAAGTCTCAACGAGCTTCCGCACCTTTAGATATGATCCATAGTGACCTTATGGGTCCCTTTCTGCATCCATCCATCAACAAAGCAAGGTTTGTTCCCATTTTTGTTTATGATTTCTCATGTTTTACATGGATCTACTTTCTCAGGAAAAAATACGAGGTCTTTCAACACCTCAAAGATTTCAAATCCTTGGTTGAGACACAGTCTGGAAAGAAGATCAACGTCCTATGAACTAATAACAGAGGAGAGTATGTAAATCATGAGATCCATAATATTTTCCATGAGGCATGGATTTAGTTGTAGCATAAAGTTCCCTATACTCTACAACAAAATGGAGTTGTTGAGCGGAAAAACAGATCTCTAAAGTAGATGGCATCTTGCATGCTGCATGCAAAGTCTCTACCACAGAGACTATGGGATGAAGCACTTAATTGTGCAACATACATCCAAAACAGATATCCCCATATATCTGTCAAGGATAAGACCCCCTATGAGGCTTAGATTGGCCTCAAACCAGAAGTGACCCACTTTTGCATATTTGGTTCACGTGCATGGGCCCGGATTCCCTTTGAAAAGAGGAAGGAACTTGATCCACATAGCACTGAGTGCATTTTTGTTGGATATCCCAAGGGTGTGAAGGGATATAGGCTTATTGATCTTTTCTCAGACTATTTCATCATTGAGCGAAGTGTCCAATTCGAGGAAGGTGTCTCACATTCACCTCAACAGCCACATGTAGACACCTTCATTCTTCCACCTATCCGAGATGATGAGAATACACATGCCGAACATTCTTCATATGAGAGTTCTGATTGAGAGGACTTAGATGATTTAGATTCAGAGTCAGTACAGTTAGATGTAGAGTAAGAGCATCCAGATGTAGTTGTAGAGCCAAAGCAGAGGCCGAAGTGGGAACAAACTACTCTTCAGGCTGCAGGGGACCTTGTTGGTGATCTATTCTATACTAGGAGACTCGATCTGATTTCGAGGAGCCTCCTGTTGCACTCACTGCCACTAAACCATTTCCCTCCAGGCATATTTTCTTGGTTCAGTATCCAGATCCACAGTCTTATGGCAAGGCTGCTGGAAATCCCTTTTGGGAATCTTCCATGCATGAGGAGTACAACTCCCTCCTCAAGAACCAGACTTGGGATTTGGTTACCCTTCCTTCCAGGAGGAAACTTATTAGATGCATATGGGTCTACAGGACCAAGAGCACAGCGGATGGAAAAATTAGCAGATACAAAGCCAGGCTTGTTGCCAAAGGATTTCAGTAGGTTCATGGTATTGACTATGATGATACCTTCGCTCCAGTAGTGAATATGGATTCCATACGATTGGCACTTGTCATTGCGACAACCAAGGGCTGGGAAGTCTATCATATGTATGTGAAGAATGCATTTCTTCATGGTGATATCTTTGAGGAGATATAAATGGAGTAGCCCCAGGGATTTATGCAGGACTCATCTTTAGTCTGTCGACTGGAGAAGTCCCTTTATGGCCTCTAGTAGGCTCCGAGGGCATGATATGCCAAGATGGACTCCTACCTATTGTCACAGAACTTTGTACGTTGTAAATTAGACCCAAATGTCTACATTCTCAGGATGACTGATTCACTTATACTTTTAGTTCTGTATGTCGATGATTTGTTGATCATCGAGTGCTTGACTTCAACTATTGTTGTAGTCAAGAGGATTCTACATGACAGTTTTTTGATGACAAACATGGGTCCGCTACACTTCTTCCTTGGACTCGAGATCAGTCAGGATGCATCAGGCATCAACTATCTTAGGCCAAGTATGCACGAGATCTCCTTGAGAGATTTCATATGATAGACTACAAGTCTACTCTGACTCCTTTCCTATCAGGAGTCAAACTTGAGGATGGCGGGGAGAATCCACTGGTTGACAACACACTATACAAATAGCTAGTGGGGATCTTGTTGTATCTCACACACTCTAGACCAGACATCTCATATGAAGTTGGTGTAGTTTCTAGGTTCATGCAGGAGCCACATGAGCTACATTGGAAAGCTGCAAAGCGTATCATTCGATACGTACAGGGCACCATCACATTTGGGATTCATTATGCATCAGACTCTACATTAGATCTCATCAGGTTTACTAATTCTGACTGGGCTGGTGATAGCATTGATCACAAGTCCAGATATGGTTACTCACTCAGTCTTGGTTCTGATCCTATCTGTTGGTCGATCAAGAAGCAAGATGCCATTTCTCTATCTTCAGTCGAGGCAGAGTACAAAGGGGTAGTTAACATAACCATTGAGGCTATGTGGCTACACCATTTTCTCACTGAGTTGGGCATTCAGTTTCATCGGCCAATCGTCATCTGGTGTGACAACCAGAGCACTCTAAAGTTCTGTAGAGATCCAGCTCAGAGGTAGTGGATGAAGCACATCGAGATTCACATGCACTACATCCAGGACTTAGTACATGAGGGGATCATCGACTTACAGTTTTGTCCTTCAGTAGAACAAACGATAGACATCTTCACCAAGACCTTCACTGAGCAAAAGTTCCAATCTCTGTGAAGTCGTCTTGGAGTGAAGGACACAGTTTCCTAGAAACTGTAGTTCTTCTTTTTACATACACTGTACCATGAGGGGGGGTTTTCCCATGAGGTTTTCCCTCTTTCCTCAATTTATTTTCAGTGTTTATTTTGTATTTGGGTACCTAACATGGCCTCGTTGCCAGGACCCATTCTTTATTTTTACCATAGTGATGTTTATGGTGGGTGTTGGAGTTACTTCACACACACCTATAATTTGTTTTTCCTAAGGTTTTTCCTTGTTTATTAGCCATAATTAGTCATTATACAGTCCCCTATATTTTAGGGGAGAATATTTCACCTGGAGAATATCGTCTTTTAATTGACACTTCCGTTTGACTAGTTGAGTTGAGTTTAGATGTTGCATCGGTTTTGTCACCATGCAACATTGGGATCATCACCATGCTAATTCAACCTTGCCTTGGTATCATCATCATACTGACGCATTACCCTTGATTCCCTGAGTTAAATCCTCACTACTCTCTGTTTAGTCAGTTAACTGAAGACTAGTTGACTAGTTAAGTCAACTAGGTGGCAGTTCACTCCCGTAATTTCCTGAGAGACTAGACTAGGTGTAAGTTCACTCCCATAACTATTGGTGTGTGTCCAGAATACTCTATACCACAACTATGGTGCATTGGTTCTCCTCCAGTGTGCACTCATTGAGTTATACAGAGTATATCATGTGTAAATTATTCATTATTCACAACGGTTAATGATAATTCTTTCATTATTTCTCTCCTTCTTCTTCGTTCTCCATTTCTCTCTGCAAATGTGTGTATTATTTTTTAGCTAGATATATTCTATGAAGGTTCAAAACATTTACACATTAGGCACAAAGATCACTTTCCAATTTAGACAATCTCAAAATTCCAAAATTTCACGTTTACCAATGCATGATTTTATTTTAAATGGAGTCTCTTGATAAAATAGGTTGTATGATTTAATCACTTGGGTGTGTAAACCCTTTTACTCCCCAAGGCAAACCCTAACCAATAAGGAAAACCTAGGAGGGTGTAAACCCTTTTAGTCCTCCTAGTATCCTTTGCACAATAGATTATTCCAAACAATAAAAATGGATTTGGAGGGGGAATATATTCTCTTATACTCCCCAATATATCATCACATTAAGATTAAAACCAAGAAAAGAGAGAAATAACCATGAAATATTTACCAAGTTGAAGCATTAAGAAGATGAAACCCTAATTCATAAAGGAAATTCCACAATAACCAAGAAAATAATCCTCCAAGAGAGCTAGTGCATCATCCATCCATCCAATAGTAAAGAGAAACCATAAAAAATAGCACAATATATAGATATTTCCCAAAGAGGGTGAAAATTTCAGCCAAGTACCTCTCTCAATGGGAGAGTTATGTTATGAAATGAGATTCACATGATCTCTATTTATACAAAAACCTTAAAACATAATTTGTCCACTTATCAAGGGTAAAACATAATATAAGGGGTAAAAAACCCTTATATTACCCCTTGCATCAATAAATGATATTTAATTGTCACTTTAACACATTAGAAACCCTAAAAGTAAGATGACGTCAACCACTTAGGGAGATGTTTTGGTACTAGGAGAAAATTGTTGGAGTTGGGGAAGCATGGAAAGGCCTCCAAAGGCCACTTGTAATATCTCCAAGATTCTTCTTTATGGTTCAAAGACTCACTTTCTTCAAAATTTTCCATGTGTCAATGAACAACACCTATATAACCACCAAACCCCCTCAAGCATGATGTCAAGCCTCCAAAAGTAACGTTTTACCTCTCCTATGCACGTCGTTTGGGTACTAGGGGTTAGGTAAGGTCATCCATGATGTCTTATAGGAATCCGAAGGCAAGTCATCATGATCCAACATGTGGGACCTTGGCATCAAACCTGTGGGATTCAAGCCCCATGGAATCCCAAGCTAGGCTTGTTCCTCCAAAATTGTCCACCAACAATGTCCTACAAAACAAGAGGGTATGCCCTCCAAATATCTCAATTCAAATATATCATGACAAGTGTAAACAACATCTAATAAACAAGACACCTAAGCATGTCCATCAAAAATATCTCATCAAATTAAATAAATGCTCAAATACCCTATACAATTGACCAAGTTTAAGTATGGGAGGGGTGTCATAAAATTCCTATTGGGTAGACCAAAACCCTCAAGTAGGGGATGCTCCCAAGGATGGCCTTTCAGGGTTATGTAATGAATGATGAGGTGGAAGGGGTTTAGACTTCATAGGTCAATGAGTTTCATGACATACAAGGGCTCGTATTATCTCATTTATGGGTTCCTTTGTAGAGGGTGGGTGGCACCTTCATTTGTGATGCAATTTTTCCAAGACCATGTTCTTTCCATTCTTTCTTCTTATTTCTTTCACGTTTTAAGGAACAAGTTGAAGACCGCTATCCTAAATTGGTGTATAGATAATGAAAATGCCATTCAAAAATACCTTACAGAAATGAGAAGGTTGGCTCATGATGATACCTCCTTTCTATCAGTTGTGTAACTGAGAGCCACTACCCTGGCTTGGTGACTAGATGATGGTAATGTCATACCACTAAATACCCATGATCATGATAGGCCATCTCGTGATGAGACATATCATCCTCCAACTAACCCCTTAAGCATTCACTATCATTTATTTTTGTAGGTCCCCCATTTCTTATAGATAAGTGTTTCATTTCTTTCTCGGGGATCCCTAGTTGAAACATATAGAAAGTCTATATTTAGGCTTTTATATTTTTAGACGACAACAATCCCTTTGGGCCTTCAGCCCCTTATTCCCATGAAATGAGGTTCATGCCCTTCTTGGGTCATTAAATTCAAATGACCTAGAAGAAGACAATACGAGGGGAGTGAAATGAGTGGAAGGTGGTAAGTATGGTCAGGAGTGGTACGATAACCCCTTAAGGGACACCTAGTCACAAACCTTCCCTAAAGGTTGGCCACTTACTAGTCAGTCTATGACACTCACCAAGGTGAAAGAGGGTCAAATGAAAAGTGTCCAAGAAGGTGTTCTATAATCAAAAGCAGTTTAAATATAATATGTTTAAATGCCTCAAATATTAGGGTGATTACCTGCCACAATACCTGACTAATTATGCATGGAGAAAGACCCATTTTCCTTCCAGAAACTAGATGGTGTGGTGGATGTGTTTACCATGGATCAAAATGTGGTAATAAAGCGGGCTTCCATATGTGCAAGTGGACATTGCTAGTCAAGTGGTCTCTTGACACTCCATATCTACAACATGAGGGCCTCAAGACATCATCTCCTTAGTTATCCCACAAAATGGGGATAACATGTATCAATGAGAATTATATTTTAAAACCTATACCCTAATGACCCACCCTCAAGTAATAATTAGTTTTTGGTTCCTCCACGCAACCTTCTACATCATCAATGACTTCATGCAACTGCCACAACTCCCATCAAATCACATTGACCTCCTTCGTTTAGAATAAAAAAATATACCACTCTCACACTCGCTCTTGGTTGGATGTGGGATTTTCTTGTCTACAATGGATCAAATTTTCTATAAAAACAATCATGGATTCGAATGGGTTCAAGGAAATATTGGACTGGTTGTTATGTCATCATCTTCCAGTGTGCAATAGGTTATATTTGGTTCATATTCCATTTCTATCCTAGTACTTCTTCATGTGCCCTCAGTTTATTGCTACTACGTCATGGTATTTGGTATTCTTGCAGTTCCTGGTTACATCTCCCCTGCTTTTTTTGGCCCCATGGAGCAGTGTGGGCAAGGAAATTCAAAGGCGTTCCTCTCCCAGCTTGAAATGGATGTTGATGACCCTCGTAATGCAATTCAGGATCTGCAAATCAAGTTGAGTATCCTATCATCTTAGGTTATTACTATCCTAAAAATATTCCTTCAAAACCATCAGATGCTCCAACAAATTCAGGACAAATGTAGTGTGTTAAGGAGTCAATTGGAGGATATCCAGGCTGACCCCACCAGGGCCTGACATCATCATCTATAACTTCTTGTTCTTATGCAACTTCTTCTCCTATGGTAAATTTCATAGTCCCTTATCTAGATTATCCTATTCCAAGGTCAACACTGGAAGCTTCTAGTATGAAGGATCCTCCTCTTCCTATCTAAGTCAGATACAACGTTTCTTTTCTTATAGTCTGGGGGTATTTATTCATGTATATATCGTAAGAAATTTTGATGTAAGCTCCTCTTCTTAACCCTTGAAATACTTATCTACAAGCATGCGTAATAGCTTACCAAAGCCCTTCGAGGATTCAAATTTTACAAGACTACCTCTTTTGTAATCTCGATGCATGCATTGCTGTAACTCTTACTTAAGATACTATCTCCCAATTTCTATGGGAAAATAAAAACACCCTAAGAAAAAATAAAAAAACACCCTAAATTTCTCAATAAGGCAATGCACATTTATTTTAAAATAAGGCAATGTGAGAATTCTATCTTGATCGAGCACCTACGTAACTTATAAGAGTATCTCTTATAGGAGCACCTACGTAACTTATAAGAGTATCTCTTATAGGAGCACCTATGTAACTTATAAGAGTATCTTTTATTAGTAAATTGTTGTTTCATGTTTTGTTAACTAATTCTTTAGTGTGAAATATTCGATCTTTATTTACCACCTTAAGATTGGGTGTGTGGTGGCTCATGGATTTACATAAAGATAGAACACTAAAAAAGCTTATGCATTTACATGAAGATAGGATAATATACCCTTCATTAGGGATCGAGATTGAAGTCTTTGATTTAATTATGGTTTTTATTTTTAATGTAATAATGTAACATCTCTTTTATGGAAAAGCATTAAGGTCATATTTGTTTTTAAACTTGGAAAATGGGAAGTAGTGCATGCAACCCATATATTGCCATATTGAATTTTATTTTAGGCACTCCATATATTGTCTTTGTAATGCTTGGAAAGTTGAAAGTAGTAGAGATTACCCATATATTGCCATATTATATTTTTAGTATTCAATATGTTGTCAAGTTAATCAGGAGAAAATGTATTAATAATAATAAATTTTTTTCAATATTTTCCCACCCCCTTATTAATACGTTTTCTCCAATATTTCTCTTTTAAAGGTGGGGTGTGAAGTTGAAATGTGAAGATGTGAGAGTGGAATGTGAAGGTAGAGGTAAAGAAAATGTATTATTATTAATACATTTTCTCTTCTTCTTTAAAGGTGGGGTGTGAAGTTGAAATGTGAAGATGTGAGAGTGGAATGTGAAGGTAGAGGTAAAGAAAATGTATTATTATTAATGCATTTTCTCTTTTCCTTTAAAGGTGGGGTGTGAAGTTGAAATGTGAAGATGTGAGAGTGAAATGTGAAGGTAGAGGTAAAGAAAATGTATTATTATTAATACATTTTCTCATTGATATCTTTTCCAATATTTTTTTTTTTTTTTGACAAGAGTTTAATTTGGAATTTTATAATATTTTTCTTAATTAAATTGGAATTATATATTTAAAAACACATATATTTAATTATAAAATGTTGACTTTTTTATTTATTTTTAATATTTATTATAATTTTAATTTATAATTATAATCAATTTAAAATTCATTAAATTATAAATTAAAAATTCATTTAATTTAATTTAATAAAAATTCATTTAGTTTAACTTAAAATTCATTAAATTATAAATTAAGAGTTTATTTAATTTAGATTTAGACTTTTATTGTATAGTTCATTTAATTTAATTTATTTAGATTTTTATTGTATCATTCATTTAATTTAATTTAGATTTATATTTTTAATGTACATTGAATTTGGATTTTCATTAATCATCTACCCGCATTCTTAATTTTTTTTTTTTTTTTTTNTGTAAAATATTATTAAATGATTATTTAGAAATGATTTTATATGTTCCTTTTGAATCTAAGTCAATATGGTTAAAAATGGTTTAAAAAATAAATATTGTAGTAAATAATTTTGGCATTGATATAGTTTTGTATTTCAAGAAAGCCCTCAAAGTTTTTCTTATCAAATTTGTGTTTAAAAAATATGGTTTTTCATATTTATATATTTATTTGGAGTTTAAAATATTTTTTTTTTTAAATTAATATAAATATTAGTTTATATTTAACTAATTACCAAATAATAAGGAAAGTTTATTAAGTTTTCAAATTTATATTTACAAAATGTGTTTTTTTCTTTTTTTTTAGGTTAGCTTTTATTGATAAAAATGAAAATAGTATTTCAAACATGTATAAAAACAAGTAGATCTTGATTGTCTAACTTAGAAACAAAGAAGAGTTTTACAAACAAGCATTGGAATTGGCATAGCTTGGTTGTCTAGCCGAGAAACAAAGAAAAAAGTTACAAACTAGCACCTAAGCTAGTACAACTTGACTATTTGAAAAATAAAAATGATACATAGTAACTGAGTACTGTGGTTTGTCTTAATATGATATCATTTTCCTTTTTTTTACATTGATCTACCTTACTGAATTTTAACATACTAGTGAATTTATAACAAAGACTAATTCTCCCGAAGGAGTCAAAATATCAAGGTCGTTGGGGTGGGGGAAAGGAACTACTTCATTATTTGATTTGGAATTTGTTCAATTAATGTAGGCATTTTAAGCTCTTAGAGGGATTTGATATTGCCAATGCTAGGTCCTTCTCCCCTCCAACATCAAGGGTATGTTTTAAGCTCCTATAGGGATTTGATATTGCCAAGGCTAATTCCTTCTCCCCTCCACTATTAAGGGTATCTTGAATAGAAACCTTTGCATATAGATGCTCAAATTTCTCATCTGTTGTAATTTGTGGGTGGTTTAAATGTGGCTTGTTGGATGGATCATATATCTTTTTATTTGTTTCTTTCCATGCTTTGGTATTTCCCTTGTTTCCATTGGACTGAGAATAGGTAGGTGTTCGCCTTGGGTTGTTAAAGGAAGTGAAGATCAAGGAGGAAAAGGTGAAATGCGAACTTCGCGAAAGACACAGTGACTAATACTGGGTCGAAGTGATCAAAAGAGCAGAAAAGATGGAGCAAAGCCCAAGAAAGAAAACCGTTGAACGAGGAGATCAGTAACGACAAATAAGAAAGGAAGAAGGACCGTGGATGACCCAACAAGCAGAAAAAATCCACTGTTATATGCTTTGGAGCACCGTGTGAGAAGGAAGTAAAGATAGGCTGGCAAAGCCCTAAAAACACGGGTCAAGTTGACCTAGGGTTTTGGACACATAGGTTTCGGCCTAAGGCTATCAGTGAGCTATTGTAATGTATAAATAGAGGTCAAGAGGACTTGGGTTGGGTTGGTATCAATATAGGGTATCATTGTTGATGTGAGTGATTATTGTATCATGAGAGAGAAGTGTTGAGCATGAGAGCCTTCTGGATTGTAAGATCTCCAGCTGGGTGCAAAGATCAACCCTTCAGTTGGGTGCGCAGGAAGAGGAGAGAAAGAGAGGAGAAGAGAGGAGATCTGCTAGCTAAGAGCGCATACACGAACTATATTCTTTAACCTACTATAATATAGCACAGTTCTGTGGACGTAGCGCTAGAGAGAGGGTGAACCACATATATTTTGTGTTGTGTGTGATTGATATTTTTTATTTGTCATTCATATATTGTTATTTCATTGCTAAGGTAGATCTGATAGATGCATGGAGTAGATCAAGCTGATAAGTGATATATGAATGTTGTATTGTTCCTGTATTAGATCAACTTGATCTTCCCCTTGGTTGTAGACATCTTTGTCCTGCAACCCCCTCATAACTTCTTCGGGTGAGACTGCATCTGCTTCGCAAGTGTTGCTGACAGGGCCAATATTTAGGGCTTGTTGGTGCGCTCTAGGAACTAAACCCTAGGTCTGTCCCTGTGCCAACAAATGGTTCTGTTGTCAGGACATGAAATTGTGATTGCTGGGAACTGAGAAAGAGGAAGCTTCTTGCAAAGGTTCATACTGAAACTGTGAAATCTCTGTGCGTAGAGTTGTGCCCAAGTGCACAATATTCTACTTGATCTGTAAATTTTTGTGCTAAAGAAAGAAGGTTAGATTTGAGATAAAGAAGCCCGATCTGAAGAGAGAAGGCCAGATTTGAAAGAAAGAAGGTCGTATCTTTAGAAAAGACATAGGATATGAAAGCTTTGTGCTCCAAGAAAGGTAAAAGTGAGAAGTTCTGATTGAAAAAGGTAAGATCTGTAAGTTTGTGCTCTGATAACGGTAAGAATAGTGAAAAGTCGTAGATATGAAAGCTTTGTTCTCTATAAAAGTAAGATAAGTGGGAATTTTTGTTTCTAGAGTATGGATCTAGGCATATCTGATAGGTTTTATCCTAGTTTGAAAGATAGGGTGTTAATAGATGAAAAAAGGTTTGATATGAATAGATCAGATAAGAATAATGAAAGATATGTTATACCTATGCATAGAAAGAATGTTTGGACTAACATATGGATGCAAGATCCTAGAAAGAATTTGTTGCAGGTTAGCTACCATGATGCTAGTGCGCAGTATTGACAAAGTTGTGGATCATTTAGAAGAAAGAGAGGATTAACCCTCTGTTATAGTTGCAGAAGACCAGGACATCTTGCTAAGGAATGCCCTGGCAGAAGACCTACTTATCTATGTTGTAAGGCTATGAAGCATGAAGTGTTGGATTTCCCTAGAATGATCGCTAAGCTTGAAGGAATAAACCTAAGTCAAGAGAGCCCTAAGGCAGATACAGAAAAGGAAAAACCCCATAAATAATTAGAGAAAGTATGGATACAAATAAAAGAAACCCTGAATGACCACTGACATGTCATCTTATTAGAGATCTTCAAAGAGAAAGAATGCATCGAAGCAAGAATAGGGGACTTCGACATTGACTGTGTTCTGGATGAGGAAACACAAATGAATATTATGCCAGAAAGAACCTGGGAAGCTATAGGAAGGCATGCTATGATCCCTTCACTAGGAGGAATAAGTTTATTCAGAGGAAAGCTAATAAACCTATGTGGAAGGCTCGCTCAGATACCTATGACTGTCAATGGAACTTCGACAGAAGAAGACTTTGAGATTATTAAATTTGTTGAAGACAATGCCCTGTTTACCATGCTAATAGGAAAACCTTGGATTGACAAAGATCAAGCCAGACAAAAGGAAGAAGAAGAAGTTTTGGTTTAGAAGAAGAAAGAGTTAAAAGACTTTATGACCAGAAGGATTGCACACTTGATTGAGGAACATAAGAGAAGATCGAAGATATTCAATACTAGCAACCCGGATTTCGGAGCTAAGAGAACACTAGAGGATCCCTAGGAGATTGAATTACCTACTGCAGGCACACAAGAAGTATTACCCAGAAACCCTAGGAAATAATTTCAACAGCGCGAAGCAGCTAAGACCAAAGAAGAAAATAATCAGAATGAGAAAAGCATTACCGAGACAAAGCTCACTGGAAATCAGGCTAGAAAGATAATAAAGAAAAGGGATAATACTGAAAGATTACAGGAGGTTCTAGAGGAGACCTCACAGAAAGAAAAATTACAGAATTGGAGCTTTGTCGAGATACCAAAACTGTGACATAGAGTACTTCACCATGATGAAGCAATATAGTCGTTGGGACTGATATATCTGTTCGAATTCCGCTCTGAATGGACAGAAACACGATAAAGATTCCTCATCAAACCATTGGACTGCGCTATAACGGAAAGAACAGAGTTAATGAAGCCTTCATATTCGTTGCAAGAGATCCGTTACAGAATTTGTCTATTTATCCCACCGCGCCATGCAACGAGAACACTTCTTCTAATTGAGAATTTGATCTCGCAACATTGATTAAGATTGCCTAGTAATCAATATGCCTTTTCCTTCTACCCTATTGTAGTCCCCACGTTACTTTGAGAACCCGAGATATCCATCCCGAGTGTGTATGTCTGAAGAGCTCACTGCCGAAGAAGCAACTGCGAAAGAAGTTCTGATCGACTTAATGGATGAAAGAACCATGTCAGGAAGAGGATTGTCTACAGGTGTATAGGGATAATCAATGCGAGGAGTGCAAGCCTCCCCGTCGACTGCTCGAGATGGCCCATCCCGACCAACCGATGAAAAGAGAACTAACCATAAATACTATCTTGTGAATGCTAGACTGATTTCGAGCATTCTGCCTGCTTATCTACCACCTCTGAGCATCCCCATCACTCGTGATAGTGTGCCCCATGACTTTGAGTATGCTTTGATCCTTGCGTACCTTCCGAAAGAAGTGCGCGCAGTTCACGCCAACCAGGATAAGCTCACCACGTTGAAATTCAATGACTTCAACCTCGGTGATCGGAAGGCTTATAGTATGCTCGCCCCTCATAAATATCTAATGTGAACCAAAGGAAATAACTCCAAGATCATCGCTCAATCATGGACCCAGAACCTCGCGCAATCAACCCTACTCAATGTAATGAAGATTCCTCACTTCGAGAGGCATCAAGAAGTGAACGTGTGCGTCAAGTTGATGTTGTCTTGCTATCATGGAGGATACTTATGGTTGAACCGTCGCATCACAGTGGATCTGACTTTGATCAATCGGATCATAGGGCTAAGCATGCAAGGCCCTGACCCACAGGACTTTTACCCTGGGAAGACCACAGATCGCGCTCTTGCACAGAAGATAAAGGATATGTATGGAGATGTCAAGAAGGGAATGTGAGGCTACAAGGTAGCCTCTATATAGAGCGACGCAGTGCACCTTTCCTGTCAACTGATCGCAGGCAAGCTAGTTCGCAAGAACCGACCCACCCAAGTGACCGGATTTGTAGTAGACCTCGCAGGGAAGTGCGCGGAGGGACTACATATGAATTGGACCAAATACTTGGTGAACCAGCTAGAACTGGACTATAGGGAAGCGCAGGACCAAGGGTACGAGCTCCATTTTAGTTGGCTACTTATATTAATCGCTTTCATCGCATGGGAGATGCCAGAAGGTGCAACCTTCCCGGATGTCGACCCCTTTGGGCCACTGGCCTCAAATTTCAGTACACTATGGTGCTCTAGTGACATGAACAAGAAGTGGCAGTCCAATGTCATTTTCCACACTTATTACAACCAACTGAAGATCACAATCCAAGCTATGCCTCGCATCACCCCGAACACACTTCATAGATTTAGACAATTGATGAAATTCAGCGTGGACCACCACTTCATATACATCACACCACGCTCTGATGAGAATCACCAACAGTTGCAGTCATATTACAAACTAACAGAGGAGGACTTAGAAGAGATTACTAAGGAGTGGTCGACAGACTTCCTCATCCCAACTGATGCCACAGAGCTCTCTGAGGTTGATAGTCCAGAAGTTGTGCACGATACACCTGGGCAGAGAAAGACCAAGAATAATGAAGAAGCCCAGGATGTCCATAGTACTTCATCATAGACTCCTTCTATATCACCTGAGAACGGAGGTGATGGCGGAGAGATAGATGACACCAAAGTCGAATAGAAGAAAGACAAGGTCACACCACCGAGAGACAAAGGTGATCCCTTAAAGAAAATGAAGGTGTCCCCTTTGAAACCTTCTTCAAGGAAGAAGATGAAAGAAACTAGAACCAAGTTTGAGACCACCCTAACCTCAGATGACTTCGACTTCATCGTCACTGCACTAAATGATGCTTCGCTGGAGATAGCAAAGAAGAAGGAAGCCAAGAAGGAGGAGGTGTTCAGTCACATCAAGGACGAACTTCAAGAAATGCAGTAGGCACTACAGTCTAGCTGCGCACTATCCACTGTGCCCCTGACAACAGGAACACCAGAAATGGGAGATGAGCCAGCTCAACTCCATCGGATTGCTGATATGGTCGAAGCTCACCTTCGACGAGAAAAGGAGGAGATAGCACAAGCCACCCAGGATTTGGCACAAGCATAGGGATATCTTCTAGAACAACGCAACAATGCAGAACAAGAAAAGAGTGCTATGCAAGAGAATTTTGATGAAGAAAAATCCCATTTGCATAAAGAAAAGGAACAACTGCTCATTGAGCAACTTGAAGTTAAGGAAAGGTTCAATAGAGCACTTCACTCTGTGAAAATCATTGAAGTCTAGACTGAGGACCAAGTTCCACAGCAGGTGGCACAATTGGAAGAGGTAATCCAGAAGCTACAACAATGCATCGCAGATCTAGAACTCCGTGTTGTACCCGAAACCCCTTAGGAGATAAGAGACCAACGAGAAGAAATTGCTCGCAAAACAGTTGGTAGATTAAAATCTCTTGCCTTGGAGTGTAAGAAACTAAGTAATCAGAGCACCCAGACATACAAAAACCTGACAGAGAATCCAGAATTGTAGATGCTGGAGTCACAGCTCCAAGAAGAAAAAAAACATGCAAATACTCTACAAGTACAGCTAAAGGCCCTACCAGTTGTAGACAAGATGAAGATATCACATGAACAACTCACAACTCAACAATAGGTTCATATGCTTCAAAGTAAAGTGATGGAAGTCACTGAATGACTTCAACCTGTGAAAGATCAAGCATGCCTATTATTTAGAGAGATTGAGAGCCAAGGAGCAGAGCTTGAATAGGTTGTCCTCTCAGCAGAGCAACGCTTGGAATGATCAGTGAATGACGCACTGATCCAAGAGTTCACTGAGCAACAGGCTAAAGAAAAGAAGCAAGTCGAAGCAGCTCGATCCAAGCTCGAGATATTCAAGGCAGACTTGACTAGATCAGAGTGACTCAGGACGAGTCACAGGTGAGTGTTGGGGGCCCATTGGCCCTTGACCAAGTTTTGGGAGTTTCTTGGTCATGTTGACCTAGTTTGGGTACTTCGAGAGCCTGTCGAAGGAGGAGCGCAAGACGAAGAATAGATCACGAGATCTTGGCCCCCTTTTGGGCCCCTTTTTGGGTTTTTGGGATAATGTAATGGGAAAGGGATGTTGGCCCATGGGTTTACCCACGTTAAGGCCCACTTTTGTAATATATAAATAAGTAGCGAGGCAATTTAGGAAGGCCAATGAGCTAAGTGCTAGAGTAGTGAATGAGCTAAGTGTTAGATCGAAGTGATGTGAATGTATGCTAATTGCAAGTAGGGTTTGGATGCTTTGTGCACGATTGTAAGAGGCTTGCAGAGTCGAGTGCAAGTGGTCATGACAGATTGTGAAAGGCTCAGTGTTGTAATGCGAGGAAGAAGGATCTAGCGAGCTGCGCAGATCTTCTGTCCTATGTGGGGTAAGGATTGTTGAGGCTCTGTGCTGTAACAACTTGACTGAAATAATAAAGAATAAGATTTAGTGGGCGTAGCCCCAGGGTGGGGGTGAACCACGTAAACCCTGTGTCATCTTTCTTGGTGCCCTATATTTATGTGTTCATATGTTATATAATGAGTGCTTGATAGATAGATCTGATGATGCTTAGTGCTAATGATGTGTAGATTGTTAGATCTGATCTCTATGTATGTGCTAAGTGCTTGATCTGTTAGATCTGAATAATCTGTTAATGCTAAGTGCTTAAATATGGTAAGATCTCTGTGAAGGATGTGAAGCTCTATTTTACCAACGAAGTAGATAATGATTGCATATTAAATAACTAAAGGTGTTGAATGCTTCACTAAGTAGTATAATCACAGATTTGTGTCCCAGCTAAGGTTGAAGACACTTGAGTCCTGCAACCACCCCTGCCTCTACCTCGGGTGAGACTTCATTTGCTTCGTAGGTGTTTCCGAAAGGGTTGGTATTTAGGGTTTTGTTGGTGCACTCTTGTAGTGTTGGACCCTGGGTCTACCCCTGTGCCAACAGTAGGACTAGATAGGAATGCATCCTAGAGGTTTTCTATTTTCTAACACAATCTACATTTAAAATTTGTGTTTTCATAATTTAACAATTGAGTCAAATTAAGATCTAAGCACTCTATGAGCATCTTGTTGGGTAAACCATGACTAAGGTTGATCTCAACATAGAAATGGGCATAGGTGATAATACATTGAGAAATTCAATCTACATATAATGTAATAAATTGAAACAAAGAGTGTGCAATAGCTGGAAGGAAATTATTATACCATACGTGGAGGGGAATATTTTGGAATTCTTACCTAGATCGAGGTTGTTTAGATATTTATAGATCTTGGATTTAACTCTAGGAAATATAGTTGAAAGAAGAGGCATAATATTCCTAGAACCAAGGCCCTTCATTGAACACTTTCTAATGGTCCTCCGTAGATTTAAAAATTATACTGAAGAATCCCTTGGAGTAGAGGAGGAGCCCATGGTTGGTAGTCCAATTTTGTTTCAACCATCCATGGATATCTATTGTAGAATGAAAAAGGCCATTGAAGTACTAAATGTTGGCCCTCTCTTTGGTACATTATGTCATTAGCATAGACCATTGTATCTTCCACTTCCAAGATTGGAATTCCTTATGATTTATTCGTTATGTAGGATGAATTGGAGGGATTATTTAAATTTGGATGAGTAGAGTGCCCTTATTTCACCACATCCTTCAAGAAGTAGAGGGATAGGAAGAGGAAGGAACATTGGCACTTGTGGATCCTCCAAGAAGTATCAAGACCATCTACATGAAAGCATCCTTACTAATGCAAAAAATATTTGAGAAGGAGACCATCCAAGAATTTCCTTATTTCAAAGAGAAACCTCTTATTGATTGGAAGGATCCCCTCTCTCCTTTGAATCTAAGGCTTTCAAATGGAAATTTAATTTCCTTTTATTTTACCCAAGCACAAAGGGATTCCCTTGCAATGGAATTCACAAATATTTGAAGAATTTTAGTGTCCTCGCCCAACTTCTTAGGCTTTGTGATAGACAATCATCCCTCAATATTAGGAAGACATGTATGATCTTGGATCTAAGAGAATTTCTTTCCTCTGTTTTTGGTAGGATTGATCTCCTCAGAAGATGTGGTGATTCCCCTCTTGGATTCCATGGATAACGCTAGGGCCTCAAGTCTCGAGAAGAAAATCAACGATGTGAATTCTCCCTCTGATTGTGATTCTATCCACTTTCCCTAGCACAACATGAACACAATTGTTTCTCACGTTTTCAATCACCTTTCTAGAGATAGGGGTTTCTAATATCATTGTCTCCTTCTCCACATTTTTCTTCATTTTCTCTCTCTACAGAATATGTTTTTAATTAATATATTTTTTTACTTTAGTTATATTGAGCTTAAAATAACTCAATTTTGTCTTAATTGAATATAAATATACTTGGGTATGATCTGAGGCTCAAGAATGAGTTTAGGATCATTGGAAACACCCTTTCCTTTACCTTGTATAATCTAAATGGGGGACATGTGAAAAACATTAGGATGGAAACACCAATTGTAAATATGTAAGCACATACACATTTTATATCAATTGAAACTTCTAGAAATTAACCTTATACTAAATAGATCTCCCTCATTTATCATGTCTGGAAAAGAAGTTGACCATTCATTGGAGCAAAGATCATCTAATAATGTGGACATATACATGTTATAAAAACAAAATAATATTACTTAATGCATTGATTCTACATGTATTAATATAATAAATTGATAACTACAACATATAATTTAAGTGTACATAATTGTAAAACAATATACCCCCTCTACGAGATGGTTTGCATCTCTCATGTAACTGAAAATATGCATCTTGGGCACTGGTAGCATACTACAACAAATCCTTGTGGGGTATAAACCCAAGTAGATAATTATCCACCCATAACAAATCAGTCTATGTAGAAATGGTTGGTGGTATAAATGTTTCTCTAGCTAGAGAAACCGAAACACTGAATAACACAATGTGCATGGTGTTTTCCATAACATCCCTCGCCTCAACTCCAAGATGTGATGGGTTGACTAACTCCTAGGGTAAAAAAACACTACTACTTGGAAATAATACAAATCTCATAGGAGATATGATAGTAGGGTCTCTATGAGTGCTATGAAAATCATAATTGCGTGCCCTATTGGGACCATAAAAACACGATGATGTGATGATATAGTTACAATGCATGTGTAAACAAACTCAACATAGAATAATACAAAGGAATCTTCTCATGGTGGAGGAACATGCCCCATGTTCTGTTAAATCTATCATAAATATGACATGCTACAACCTGAAGGTTAAACTCTAATATTTTAAGTAGTTTCCCCCTTAAAAATTTAGGAGGGATCTCAAACAGTGTACCCCCCACATCATGCTCTATCATGGTGACTATCACCACCACCTAGTTATCTCTCCCTAAGACTTGGATCCTCCTCCTCATTATAACACTCTTAAAAAGGGTTATTTATGGTCCCACTCTCCAATATAGATCCAACAATTGATCAACACTCTCTAGCATCATCAACATTGATCGTTGAGTGGCGCTATTATGAGGAATGCCTAGGATCTCCTTGCATAATGAGTTTAAATATCAAGATTTATTGAGGGTGATATGTGTAACCTAATTCTCTCATGGTGGGGGATATTTAGGATGATCTTGTCAACTATGGACCTTTGCAATTTAGTTGCAAAAACATATACATTAAAATTTGTGTTTTTTTTGAATCAAAATTTCAAAATCAAAGATATCCATAATTGAACTAGAATTTCCACATTTAATACTTGGGTCATGGAACTCCTTGCCATCCTTTGATGATGCAAGTTTATTATAGGATGGGAAAGGTGCACTGCCTCTTTGACTATCGGTACTACAACTATATTTGGCCGATGTCACCTCATGACTGGATGTTGGGGTCCTTATTAAAGTAAAGATAAATGTTATTCATGATGGTAATTTTTGTAACCCAGATATGCACCCCTGCCCTTTTTCCCTCCTTTGTCCTATACATCCATCCATTTTAAGTTTTGTGGTTGCTTTCTTAGCTCATTCCCCATTGCTTAATCATTCAACTTCCCCTGCTTGTCTTTACTTATTTTGCACCATCTTTTTTCTTTCTTGAAAGAGAATCACATGTCTGGTTTGAGTTTTGAATGCATGTCATCATTTTTACACTAATGGAGATATGCAGGTCCACCAAGTTTTTGTCTACGTAAGAGATATCCAGGTCTAATAAATCTAGAAAAATCTCAGTAAGATTGTACATAATCTAGTAGCGAATCAGAATAGGCTACGTCAAACTCGAAATACACATAAACAACAGGTTGACATGATTGACGGTGAAGATGTGGTAGTCGAGCCAGATCGATGGTTCTTGTACGTTCAGGGTTTCAAAGACGTGTATAAAATACTTTTTGTTGTGGAGTTCCTAACTCCAGCGCACATCCCCATCAACGATATCCCCATCTCCTAGATCGACGATCCTCACATGATTTCGGACCCCCCAACCTTTATACCTTTAAGAGTGGAGGGGAGGTCTGAAAAAGTGGTTTCCCTATGCTCGGGCCCACCTAATGTGGTGCCTCCTCATGATTTAGGACCCCCCCCC
>SNQJ01S0025491.1:15342-33343 GCA_010110895.2 Picea sitchensis
AAGTCATTCTTACTTTATTGTGTAATTCCTTGATCATACACATAAGTTGACGATTGAATACATTTTGCTATCTTCACTTTGGTTGGTTTGTGTTGTCTTGGTCTTGACCTCATGAGAGAACTGGAGCGAAGTGGGAGCAACAGAGACCCTAGGAAGCAATACAAAGGTATGTCACTTGATCCTCCTTACTAGCTAATTCAATGGTCATAACTTAGGGAAAGAGTTATGTCTTGTCCTATTTTGTTCTAGATCCAGGTGGGTCTAGGGAGACTTGTTAGTGTCCGCACCTACCGATTAGTCTGATAACAATACACGACATAGATCTATGGACTTTGGGATATTAATTCATAGGAAAATGGGAATGGGGAAGAAGAAACTCTCGAAGATCGAAATCTTGAAGTAAATTATGACCGTCCGATTTGGAGGGACACACGACGCTTTATCTGCAACTCTGGGAGAAATCACTACGAAGGAAAATGAGAGGGGAAGTTCGAAATGAAAAAGTCCTGAAGTCCTAAAGTAAATTATGATCATCCAATGGACAAGGAAGCATGGCGCTTGATATGCAACTACGGGGCTTTTTCCTGGCCACTAATCCTCGTGCAATTTTGACATGCCAATTACACGTGAGTTGTTGATGTGATTGCGATCTATGATATGGGAAAGGCCCACTTTTGTTGCCACATGCCACTCTTGAATGGACCATGCTTCCTACTATGAATATCAATGACTCAAAATTAATTTGAGAGTTTGATCTTCGGGCCTTTTCAATGCATAGATCTTACAATCCTCTGAAGTGTTGAATTCTCGAAGTGAATTATCTGGCGCTGCATGTCCTCTTGTTTTGGACGACCGAGATTTACTTCAGGAGTTTGGGATTTGGGAATTTGGGATTCCTTTACGCACTCAATTTGTTTTTAGTTTCTCCCATAGTGCAAGATCACCTGATATGTGTCCCCTACTGAAAAATCGATGGCCATGAGTGATTGCAGGCTCACAACTAGAAGATACTTTAATTTCCTTTCTTATCCCTGCAATGCAAAGATGCTCGTTCATAGCAGGATCAATATACACCGTTGATCTGTTGATCTAGAAAGATCAACAATTTTGGGTGATTATGAGCTCACAACTTATGGAATCTTTAATTTGTATCTCGATCCCCACAATGCCTCCCCATCGTCGATTTATCTCCAATGAGATCTGATGGTTGTGACTTAATCTTGCTGATATGATGGCTGAAAAATGAATCTGTTTGCCTGCCATTATTTCAAACCTTGCCAAGGGCTACGCTTGGAGATTTCATGTGCAGACCATGGACTTGGATGACTCGTTTCCCTTGACAACTATATGTGATAACTAAATCCATAGGAAAAGAAAGGTCACAGAAAGATGAAGGACACCGGAAAATGGTGTGATTTCCACAAAATCCCCTGGCAAGAAACTGATGAAGGTTGCTCAAAATAGTCATTGGTGGCCAAGATCAAAGACAAGGAGCCGAACTATGATTCAGAATATGATTAAGAAAATATTGATAGAAGACAGATCATCGACGCACAACCCACTGCTATTGTCACGACCACATCAATTCAACCAAAAGAACCCACAAATCTTGAAGAGGGGGATCACCTTTTTCATTCACAAATGTGGGTGAATGGTACCCCGCTACATTTTAATGTTGATAGAGGAAGCCATAAGAACCTCATCCCAGTAGAGGTCATCAAATGGTTGGGATTATAGACAACACCACACCTGCAACCATATAACATTGGGTGGCTTCGCCAGGGACGAGCTCTTCATGTCAACCAACAGTGTCTATTTTCATACAACATCCAACCCTTCAAGGATGAGGTATTATATGATGTTGCCTCGTTGGATGTATGTGATTTTCTCTTGGGCCAACCATACATGTGGAAGTGCAATGCTATCTATGAGTCTTGACCCTGTAGTGTCATTATTACTCTGGGGGGTCATATCTATAGGATACTAGAGATAGTTCCAACTACTATCCCACCTAAACAATGCCGCAATGTAGTATCTCATACTACAAAATTTAGCTTCTTCACAATTTGTTCAAAAGGTGAACAAAAGGATACTGCAACCACTACAAGCTCGACCCAAGCACTGTCTATCCAATAGAAGCAGGTTGACAATATTGCAGCAAAGCACGAAGATCCCTTCTTCACACATGCATCTCATGTAGCCAGACTAGTTAAAAAGGTCCAACCCTTCCAGCCACAGGTTCTTGACAACCTTCAATAAGCTAAGCAGTGTAACTTCTCCAACAAGGCAAGTAGCTCATCAAGATGCAGATTCAACAAACGCTTTTCCCTCTCCCCCAAGCACTCAACACAATGGATACCATTGCTTATTAAGGAGGGAGGATTGATATAGGTGGATATCAGTGGCCACCCACATTTTCTGACTGGCTCAAAACATTTTTCTGACATTTTTGGTAATTTACTATTTTTAGCAATTTTTAACTTCCGGGGCCATTTTGAGGACCTAAATGAAGGTTTTTTAGGATCAATATTCTCAATGATAGGTGAAGGTTCTAATTGAGTCCCCAAAATGAATCCCCCCAAAGATACCTTTTCAATGAGATATTGTGCACCCCAAACGAAGATCGTGTGCCAAAGTTATCCTTAGAGATTCGATAACTCAGTATAGAAACCATAGTCATGGATTCAAGGATAGCCTTATCTGAAGGAAATTCAAAATCTGAGAAATCATGCAAACGAGGGTCGACAGTCCCAAAGGGTGAAGTAAAATGACCATAATCCATATGATGATGGAGGTTCTGGCCAGGACTGGAAGAGTCTATCAACGAAGAGTCACGAGCACGAGGGCTTGAGGATCTACAAACAACGATATCAGACTCGGAAATATACTCAAGCCTACTTGGACCAAGAGGTGGAATCAAGGACTCCCATGCCCCCATTGGATACACCAATGGATCAATTGTTGATTCCAAGTCTCGAGAAGGAAAACATGATTGCACAGGTTCCTTCTCATAAGCAATTGAACACCGAGGATAAGACGCCACATAATTAATCTGTGGCAGGGTGGAGTCTACATGAACACTAGGAATATATAAAGGACTAACGTTGAATTAGGATGGTGATTATCATATGCCATCTGGTCAATAGTGACAATGCTTCCATTGTGAGGGAAATGCATCGCCCGAAAGAGCATAGATACCACAGCTTTCATAGCATATACGTAATCACGCCCGAGAAGCATATTGAAATATAACAGGCCTTGCACCACTATAACATCGACATGAACAGTCTTCCCACATAACGATATAGGTAACTGAGGAAGAACCCCCAAATATTCACTAGGACGTCTGTCAAAATCCAACATCTCATGCGAAGAAGACACAAGCTTGGGAGATCCCAAGACTTTCCAAACCGAAGAGGATAAAATACTTGCGGAAGCTCCTTCATCCACAATACATTGATAAATGTTTTTTGAATTAACTTCAACCCTTATTTGAAAGGGTGCGGAGGAAGGAAGATGAGGCTCAACAAGGTCATTCCAATCAAAGGAAACCATCCTAGGGCTTGGAGGGGTTGTACTCGGAGCGAGCGGAATTCCCCCTTGTTCTGAAAGTACTGAACTGGAAACGCTAAAAACATAGTCGGTAGACACTTCACTCCCTAAGAGAGGACTGGGATCAGTCGAAGACTGTGTCAGCATGACCACTTTCTCAACCAATGGCTACATAGGCTGAGAGACTACATGGTCTAAAGGCACCTCACCCCTCAAAATAAGAGTGGGATCAACTGATGATTGCATCGACATGATCACTTTCTCAACCAATGGTTGAATAGGCTGAGAGACTACAAGGTATAGAGGCACCTTACCCCTCAAAAGATGAGTGGGATCAGTCGATGACTGCATCGGCATGACCACTTTCGCTACCAATGGTTGAATTAGCTGCAAGACTACATGGTCTAAAGACACCTCACCCCTCAAAAGAGGAGTGGGATCAGCCAATGACTACATCGACATGACCACTTTCGCAACCAATGGATGAATAGGTTGCAAGACTACATGATCTAAAGACACCTCGCCCCCCAAAAGTTGAGTGGGATCAACCGATGATTGCATCGACATGACCACTTTTCAACCAATGGCTGAATATACTGTGAGGAAAACTTAGCAGAATCAGAATCAGAATATCTTGCATACAGGGACCACAATCTTTGTACCTCTGGAATGCTAGGGCATAGATGAGTAAGGTGATCTCCCTTGCAAATATTACAAGGGAACTTAGGCTTACATCCTATCCGTTTAGGTTTCTTAACAGAATTAATTCCCCTAGCATGACTAGTAGTGGTTGGTTGCACATATCCAGCATGACTTGTAAAAGTTAGTGATGGGTCGATAACATGACTTGCAAAGGCTACAGACCTATTACTAGTATGGCTAGCAGTGACTGGACTTTTTCCCCCAACATGAATTGTAGAGGGTGGGTGTGTGCCCCCAACATAACTTGTAGAGGCTGGGTGTTGGTATTCAACATGATTTGCAGAGGTTTTCGACCTATCTCCAACATCACTCGCAGAGGTTGGTGATTTCTTCTTCCTATTCTTCCTCTTTCTATTTCTTTTAGACTTCTGGTTACTAGTAACTGTACTTTCACCAGAGGCGGGAGAAGGAGGAGGAGAAGACTTTGCTGACGTAGAAACATCAACAGGGTGCCCATGAATTAAGGTACTAAATTGAGAAGCATCAAGAGCATTCAGGACATTTGGAATGGTACCCAACCAAACTGGTAGTCCCACATTCAACCCAGGAATGTACAAAGTGGCCATCAAAGGGACACCAATGTTTCTGAAGAAAGGAAAAGCATAAGAATCCCCTTGCGAAGGGGTTCCTTGGTTGGTATCATTGGTAAATTTAGCCATGAATATCTTATGCACAGGTTCTCCCTTTGCAGGATCGTTCAAGTCCGTAACAGTCTCACACACTGACTCTGAAGAACCAGTTTTATCAAAACAATGCCTATAAAGAGGCGGCTCCACGTTTCTAAGAGGAAGACTGAAAAGTCCTCTCAACCGGTAGAGTGGGTGGTCTACCACCCTAGTTTAGAGACCCAAAGCCACAAATGACTAAATCACCATGGAAAAATACGGAGCACAAAGCACACACTAAAAGTTCCTAAAGGAAAATCAAGCAAACGACTAACTAGTTGGAAGAATAGTTACACCAACCAACACTAGAGCAACTTACCTATGCAAGTGCAACTCGAATACGGAAGCACCCTCTAGGTATACTATGCATAGTGTGGCCCAATGTCTACCCTAGGTACTGTGGTATACCCCCATAGTCACCTATGTAAGTCCCTAAAATAAAGGCAACTAGGTTTCCAACTCGTGAAAAATCACCAGGTGGGTACAGTCGACAGTCAGGTGGACCGCAATGAGCAAGGTATCAATCCTGAAACCTATCAAGGGTATCGAAAGAAAGTGTTCCGAAAGACAACTGGGGACCTCGAACGGATTCGATACCCATGAAGCTCTGTGGCAAATGCAATCAATGAAATCCCAAGACCAGTCCTCTATATGCGTTCCCCACTACGCTTGGTCTGGCTTTAGAGGGGTTATCTCTGCTACCTTTCCGCATGCGACCTCGTTTTTAGCCCCTGTGTTAGAGGGGGGTCCTAGATAATTTCCACGTTACTGAACTTCTACACTCCTTAGCACAGACTCATATGTTTGTTTTATAGCCTTGAAGAGTTTCCTCTCCAACCTAAATCAAGGTTCTAGCCTAATCTAGTTGATGGACCCTACAAACATAAAGTCTAGTAAATTTTAATTAGCGTTCTTTTTACTGGCTTGATTTACTCAAAAGGGTACGGTAGTGAAATCAATGGTGTTAAGACTCTTGCGAAAAATGATGAAACTTATATGAAAACTGGCAAAGAATGATTATATTTTTTATTTTTTTCCTTTTGAAATGCTTTTAAAATTAGAAGAAAACACAACGTTATGCTAATTTCTTTTTCTTTTTCAAATAACAATGCAAAGAAAATTCCAGGAAAGAAAGAGATCTAACAAACTAAGTTTTTTTTTATATTTTCTTCCAATCAAAGCAAAAATAACAAAATATTCTAGAAGAAACTGATAAATGCACGATTCATGGCCCCCCCCTGGCCATGAGGGGAATTTTTTTTTTAAAATACAACTCATTTTTCTTAAAATGTCAAGCTAAAAATAAGTTTAAAAAGCTAGGAAACACAAAAAATATTTTAAACAAAAATGCAAGCTATGATGGAATACAACCTAGGCTAAAACTGCTTATGACAAAGACTAGAAAGAAACAAGAAAAACCTGGGAAGTAAAAACTTGACAGGGAAGAGGATGACTGCCTCCTCAAAATTTTCTAGACAGACACGCAACTGTCACTTCAACAGCTAGCATATGCACGCGGGCTTCCCAAAGACATGATGCATATGCACGCATTCAGGGCCACTATAGGCCATGTGTGCCTCTATTTTTCCTCAAAAAAGGAGGACAAGCAGCTAATCTTAGGCAGGGAGTATTGGTATTGAAAGCTAGAACCCCTTAAAGGTGCAAATACTTACTTTGACAAAGAAGAGGAAAGAAAACTTTAGCAAAACAAAGCTAATCCCGAGGCTTTTACCTGACTATGGAATGTTCAATCAAAGACCTAGAAGGACCCAGAAGATCCCCGAGAAGGATCACTTCAGCAGGGAAGAGGATGACTGCCTCTTCCTAAGAAGGATTTCCTGGGTTCTCAGACACACATCTAGCACTTCATCAGTAGGCGTACATATGCAGGATGACTAAAGGTAGGGTGTGTGCATACACGGGCTGTCCCACTACAGGGTGCGTATGCCTTTTAAGACTCTCAAAAATAGAAATGAAATAGTCTGGTAAGAAGAGAAGGGAAGACTAGTATTGAGAACCAGAACCCCTAAACACTCAGACTTCTTGCAAAAACTCAAAAAAGGTAGTAAAACCAATTTCAAAATACCCAATAAAAAATCCCCAAAGAACCATAGAGAGTCCCCAATATGGTCGCCAATTCTGTTGTGGGTGGGAAATTGCTCCTACGGACTTAGCATTTAAGGGCTCTAATCATGCATGCATAAAATGACCATTTCAAAGGCCTCAACTCTTTCTTATTCTCCTAGCACAAAACCCCACATTCATGCAATACAAAGGTGTAAATGAGATTCGATAAATCTACCTTAAGTCCTTCATTTGATGTTTATCCCTTTGTTTCCACTCGCTCTTTGATTGTAAGCCTCCTCCCAAAGCTGACCTACATTCACACATGAACAAACAAAAAGCTGGGAGCATGCATTTCATATACTAATTTCTAGGTTAGTTGTGACAATATCATAAAATAAATATTCAACTTGAACACATGATATGGTGGGACAGGAAAAGTATTCCTTTTTGTATTAATCTTCACAAGAGTAAACTTTACAATATGTGTCTGACACTGATCCTTGAACCTAGTCCTGGGCTCCTCTTCACAATGCACCAACTACTCAACCTCATAATGCAATTGCAAGAAATTGGAGCAAAGGAGGGATAAATTTGGGTAGAGTTTCTATACTCTTCTTCCTCCTTTCAAATGGGACCCCTACCCCTTCCTTTTTAGGCTAGAAGGAGCTAGGTATTTGGTTGAGTGACTGGCCATGGATGGTCTAAAGGTTTATTTAACTTACCCAAAACCATGTGTTCCGTCGACAACTTTCCATTTTTTGTGCTTTTGTAGGTACACACAGGCTGTAGTGGGTCAGTTAGAGTGTACACGTGGGCTGTAAAAGGTCAACAAGAGTGTACACACAGGCTGTAGTGGAGCAGGGTGTGTGTACCTTTAAAAAGGGTGTTTTTAAGAAGAGTTGTTCAGTACTGGCTTGGAAAAGAAGGAATATGATATGGCCTGATGCCAAGTAAGAATGTATCGTGCAAATTAGGGTTATAACACCCTCCATGGAGAAAGAAAATAAAAATGGCAGAGCAAACAATTCTATTAATCTGTTGCTTGAACAAGCTCTCACGCAACAGAGGGACGAAACGAAGGAGAATTTTTCCCACATCCTTCAACGCATGCCAATAACAACATGCACGTCTTCTTCAAGTGAACACTTTGGAAGTACCTCATCTTTCAAGCTACAAGTTAATTTTTATATTCCCATGTTTGAAGGAAAGATAGATGCGACTGCCTTACAAAAATGGTTAAATCTGCTAGAAGTTTATTTCTCTGTTCATAATTTATTCGACAAGGAAAATATCACCTTTGCACTCTTTAAGTCTCTCCCCCATGTCAAACATTGGTGGTAAACTTACTGGGAGAAAATTTCCATAGATGAGTCTGGAATATATGGGGCCGAGCTCACTTGGGATATTTTTGTGGATGCGGTAAAAGAACAATATTACCATGTTGGTAACTATGAGGACCAGTACATGAGATGGACCACACTATGGAAAAAGAGGGGCCAAGAAGTTCTGGATTTCACCAATACCTTCCATATCTTGCGCACCAAGATGGGTATCAAAGACTCTGAACAACATTTGGTTCTGAAATACCGTGGGGCTATACATAGATACATCCAAACTGAAATGGTTTTTTTGGACATCTCATCACTTGTTGCTGCTTATTGATATGTTGTTAAAATCAAGCATAAATTTAAGAACCAAAACAAACGGGATTTCAAGTTTACAAATCTGCAACAACCAAAGTATGATAAAGACGACTCTAAGAAATAGTCTCCCAAAAAGCAGTCCAAGCCATAGAAAAAGAAAGGTAACGGAAAGACAAAGAAGGACAACGGAAAATGGTGTGACTTCCACAAAAGCCCCTGACACAACATCGATGAATGTTGCTCAAAACATTCATTGGTGGTAGAGATCAAAGAAAAGGATCCAAACCCTGATTAAGAATCTGATTTATAAAATATTGATAGAAGATAGATCATCAATGAAAACCCCACTGCTATTGTCGCAACCGCAACAATTCAACTAGAAGAACCCACAGATCCTGAAGAGGGGGAGCACCTTTTTCATTCACAAATGTGGGTGAAGGGGACCCCACTGCATTTTATTGTTGATAGTGGAAGCCAAAAGAACCTCATCTCAACAGAGGTCGTCAAATAGTTGGGGTTATCTACAACACCACACCCACAACCATACAACATTGGGTGGATTTTCTAGGGACGAGATCTTTGTGTCAGCCAGTAGTGTTTATTGTCATACGACATCCAAGCCTTCAAGGATGAGGTATTATGTGATATTTCTCTATTATATGTCTGTGATGATCTCTTGGGCTAGCCATATATGTGGAAGTGCCATGTTATCTATGAGTCTCAACTCTGTAGTGTCATTCTTACTTTGTGGGGTCATCTCTACAAAATACCAGAGATAGTTCCAACTACTGTCCCACCTAAAAATTGTCGCAAGGTAGTATCTCATACTACAAAATCCATCTTCTTCACAATCTGTTCAAAAGGTGAACAAAAGGATACTGCAACCACTACAGCCCCAACCCAAACACTGTCTATCCAACAGAAGCAGGTTGAAAAGATTGCACCAAATTGAAAAGATTGCTTCTGCACATACGCATCTCATGTAGCCAGACTGTTTAAAAATTTCCAACCCTTCTAACCACAGGTTCGTGACAACCTTCAACAAGATAAGCAACGCAACTTCTCCAACAAGGAAAGCAACTCATCAAGATGCATATTCAACATATGATTTTCCCTCTCCCCCAGGAACTCAATGCAATGGATACCATTGCTTCCTAAGGAGGGAGTATTGATCCAAGTGGATATCAGTGGCCACCCACCTTTTCCAACTGGCTCAAAACAATTTTCTGGCAATTTTGGTAATTTACTATTTTTAGCAGTTTTTAACTTCTGGGGCCATTTTGAGGGCCTAAATGAAGGTTTTTCGGGATCGATATTCTCAATTATAGTTGAAGTCTCTAATTTATCCCCCAAAATGAATCTCCTCGGCGATACCTTTCCAACGAGCTATTGTGCACCCCAAATGAAGATTGTATAGCAAAGTTACGCCCTCGGGAAGTTGATACACCAAACTACGCAAAACGGGGTCCACAAAATTGTTGGCTTTTCATCTTCCGGGGTTAGGGTTTTGGAATTTATTTATGATAAAAAGGACTTTGGAGCCTCATTGTAAAATCATCTTACTATGAATGCGAGTAGCGGACACATCTCTTCTCAGAGATAAGCTACCACCATTCTAGCGAGTCTTTCACTCTGTTTTTTTACAGTCTTTGTACATTTTCTCTCATTAATAAAAAAATGTGTATTACTGTATCTATGTGTTTATGGTTGCATCTTTGATACATTTATGTTATATTATTGGATATCTGAGATATCTCTATACATTTATTTATTATATCTCCGCTCTCATTTTGTGCCGAAAATAATACAGATCAATGATGTAAACACTTTTAGAGTAACCCCAAAATATAACACTTGTTGCACATACACCATCCTCAAAAAATGTTGTTCCTAAGAACAAATTCAAAATTATCCATCTAAACCACTATGGAACTAATTGTTTCACTCTATTTACCATGTTTCAAGTTGAATCATTTAGCAAATTGATTCAGCCTATCAAGATTGAAGTTCACTTCCTTGATCGTGGACAATGCTAGTTCCAATGACAAACCAAGTGTAACAACCACTTATTCCTTCATAAAGTTGCACATTGAAATACTGTCAATCATCACTATGATCGACATGCCACTCATTTTTTCTTGAACAAAGATAAGTTTTGTATAGTCTTTCTCTTGGCTTTCCTTGGACTTACCACCACCCAAGGAAAGCACAACTTGCAACATACCCACTAATGGTTGGAATTTCTCTATACATTTACTATATTCTTCAATGGACAATTATTATCATAATTTTCCTTTACACAAATAAAAAATTAATCAACCTTACCACCATTTTTTTCTTGGTGCCATCTACTTTATTATCCTTACCCTGAATATATTTTGTAAACAGATTAGGTTTTCCCACGTTGAACTTATGCTTCTACTGAGGGGGTGGGGGTGAATTAGTATAAGGAACGTTTCACTTTATTTAACCATTCATCAATCATTTGTTAGTTGAGAAACAATAATCACATATAAAATCAAATCACAATGCATAAAGTTTAACATGGAAACCCAATCGGGAGAAAACCATAAAGTTAGTTTTATAAATTCACGTAGACACCAATCTATTGTTACAAATATGTAGGAACCAACCTATTGGAGACACCAATATCCTTAACTGAGCACCAAATCAACAATATGTATGCATCAACCTACTGGAGACACCAATCGCCTCAACTGAGCACCAACCGAATAAGATATGTGTAGACACCAATCCAAGATATTCATACACAAAGTAATTCTGAATTTACCTGCATGCTTCATTCCACATACAATCCTTCAAACCCTAGAAATCCTCATAGGATCATTCCAAAAATGTAATCACTGCTGACAACATCAATTGACGACAACATCCACCAAAAAAAAAATCCACTAACAACAACATCCACTAATGACAACATCCACTGACAACAACATCCACTGACAACAACATCAAAACCTTAAAATAGTGCACACGACAACATCACATACCTTCAGTCCTTCATAATGCACCTTGAGAACAAGAAAGACCTCAAGTCCCTTATACTTCTCTTGCACACCTTTAGCTCCCATAAAGACACAAAACACCTTTAGTTCACCTCATATCATTTTTGCGCACCTCAGAATTGATGTCTTTCTTTATTTCACTACAAATGTGAAAATCTATCCTGCTTTTATAGTAATTATGTCCAAACTTTCAGGGATAACCTGTAAACACTAGTTGAGCCAACATCAATTTTCTAGCTGGTTCGTTGAACAAAAAAATTCATATCTCCTCATTCCTAGGGAGTTAGAGGGAATTCCATATATCGTTGGAAAGATCTAAGAATAATATTTTCAAACATATAAATTGTAATCCCATTTGAGCTAGGTATGTAGCTTAAAATGCATCCAAATATAGGTTATCCAAATCAATCATCAAAAATCCAAAAATAATACTTTCAACAATATCCATCTTGCAATATTCATCTTGGACATCTCTAGGATCCCCCTGTATTTGACATCAATGACACCAATATTTCCAACAATCTCCTCCTTTGTCACTGATGGCATCCCTTATTCAATTCGGTAACACTCCCCTTGTCTACAACTCTCCTTGTGTTGATAATTCTTCCTCTATTTGCTAATTCTCCCCATTTGACATTAATGGAAAAGGGTTTCTCCCCTTGAGTTTGTGATTCCATTTATTGAAGAGATGATAAGGAGATCACTCCCAGCTTCTATCCGATATATTCAAATGTGTCTTTGGGAAGGGGTTTGGTAAAAATATCTATAACCTATTCTTTGATGGTAATATATTCCAACTTGACATTTTTCTGGGCCACCTGTTCTCTTAGGAAGTGGTACTTGATAGGAATATGCTTCGTCTTTGAGTGCATAACTATATTATTTGAAATGTTGATTGCACTTGTGTTGTCATAGATGATTGAGACGGGATAATCATATTCTAACTTGATATCCTTCAATTTCTGGTTCATCCAGAGAGCTTGTGTGCAACAAGTTGTTGTTGAAATATATTCATCTTTTGTTGTGGATAGAGAGAATTCAAGTTTGCTTCTTGCTCAACCATGATACTAGACAATTTTCTAGAAAGAATGCTCTATGACTAGTACTTTTCATGTCATCAATACTTCCTTCCCAATCTACATCTATATATGTTGTTAGAGAGAAGTCCTTATTTCTTGAATACCACAAGCCAAATTCCAATGTGCCTTTCAAATATTTGAATATTGTTTTTACTTCTTGCACATGTGTCTCCTTTGGTTCATATTGAAATCTTGCGACCAATCCTACTGCTTGCATGATGTCTAGCCTTGATGTTTTCACATATAGTAGGTTTCCAATCATGGGGGAGTTTGATGGAAGGCTTGTGTCAGATGGATTAATGGCCCAGTGAACCAGACCAAATTCGATTGGCAAGATTTGTATGGAAGATTGTGTGGTGGCCCGATGGCTCGATGGACTTGACCAGACCAGAGTTGATTGATGAGAGTTAGATGGAAGGCTTGAGTGGAGTGGCCTAATGCCTGGTTGATCGAACTAGATCAGAGGAATAAAAAATCAAGGAGAATAAAAGAAGTCCCTGGTGACCAGTGGACCAATGATTGATTCTATGTCAGTGCCATGTCAATTCCACACCATCATATATTCAGTTTTGCTAAAAAAATCCCAATTCTAGATTTTTTTTTTGAAATGACAAAGTTGCAGATTCCAAATTGTTGTAGAATCTTACTGGAGCAACAAATATCTCATTTGAAAGTTGTTTTGTGTTCACAATCATAAATACCATCTGTGCTTGATAAAAAAAAAAAAAACTTGGTTACTGATGGATTTTGTTTTGCACTATATAGAAGTTAGCATTCTGGTAAAATTACATTAGTGGAAAGAGTGTATAAATGGGGTGAAAATGGATTTTCCAGGAAATCCATGACTTTGGGCTTAGAGATCAAATTGAGGCACAATAATAGTGATTGGAAATATGATGCAGAAGAGAAAAATTTGGAATTATCAAAATTTGGAGAACTATGATATAATTCTTCATGAATTGAGCAGAAAAAGGACTTGTTGCATTAATTAACAAAATTTCTATAACATGCATATTTCCAAAAAAAATGGTTTCTTGCACATTTTGCATAATTATAGGTATAAGCATATCAATTAAATCCATGATTACATATCATAGTCATGGAATATGGGGAAGGAGCCTTTAATAATGAGAGAGAAGCCAAAGGCCAACATATTAGTGTTGGTAATGCAGAGACAAAATCTAATGGACGCAGATGCAAAGTGGAGCCAACAACATTTGAGGAGACTATGAGAATCTTACAAATGGAAGTGCAGAGTTGTAAGGAGAACAATGAGAAGATGATGAGAGAACATAACAAAATAAATTCTCAGATGATGCAAATGTTGGATTACCGAGAGGGGGTGTGAATTAGTAATAGTAAATAAACAATGAACAAATGAGAAATCATATATATACACAGTACACCAGTGTTTTTACATGGAAATACAAAGAGGGAGAAAACCACAAAATGTTTTTCTTATATGTCTTTAAGAATTACATTCATTGGAAGCACCAACTTCCTTTGTTTTCCAGCTGCAACTAGAAGGAGGCTCCAACCCCCTGGTTTCTCAGGCTACAACTTGAGGGAAGCTCCAACTCCCCAATTATATGGCTACAACCAGAAGGAGGCTACAACCCACTATGTTCTCCGGCTACAACCGGAAGGTGGCTACAACCACGTGTCTTTGCCCCATCCAACCTCTTTGAAATATAAGTAGAATGATGGAACCACTATCACACTATCACTATGAGATATACTGTTGTAAACATGTACCAATCAACCTGCAATCAACATGTACCATAAACAAGTGTATCAACCATGCACCAACCTATACCTCAACCTATACCATCAATGAGTGCATCAACCATGAACCAAACATGTACCAATCATGCATCAAATACACATAAACTATGACTCATCAAGATGTACCAACATCATCAACTAAACACCTCATGTATGTGCCAACTCATCAACTACTTATCTCAACCATGTACCCAACATGTACCTCAACCAAAATCCTTCAACATTTTCATCATCCAAATATGATTTCTAACTTTGCAATAGACCTGGTGTATATGATCACATACCTACAAACCTTCCTTAACTTTAACAACAAGAGACTAGAATTTTCATCAAACTTTACTTTAGTCTCACATGACTAATTTTGGATCAGTCAACAACCCTAACTTGAAATAATCATAAATATGTACCTGTAATGAATAAAGATATGAAATAGTACAAAAAATACTACACAACATACTACATAATGTACTCTAACCAATACAGTTTGTATTACTGAATTTGGATCTGTTATGAAGAAGTTATGACGTTTTTACCCTAAACACCTGTTTTAGACTAGTTTCAAGACTAGCCACAAACCCTATTTTCCATGGAGTGTAACTCCAAAAATAAAACAACCCACAAGTGGAAATTGTTATCACAACTACTTATATATGTTTCATTAATGGCCTCCAAATTTCGCAGTCTGAATTATTCTAGAAAAAACGTTATTGCGAGAATGGTGAGTTAACCTGTAAATAACAAACGTTAGAAAGCATCATCAAAAGAATTTATCCTCCCTTGAATTTCGACCTTATTTACTTCACCTTCCCTCTAAAACTCTTCTTATATATCCTTTGGTGACCTTATTCACTTGTATATATTCAATATGTTCAAGTGTAATTAAAATGAGAGACACTTGCCTCTTATTTATACTTTTATGTAGCTTCCTCAAGGGGTTACCTTCTAACCATCTTAAACCACTTTCCTTATTTTAGGGCTAACTCACTTCTAACCACTTGTCCATTTAGTAATTTCTCCTTTAACTTTATTATTTAAATAATTTCTTTTGTATCCACTTTGACTTATAGTACACTCATCACTTCACTTTATTATTTAAATAATTTCTTCTTTACAACCACTTTGACTACTTTGACCTTTTGGGGTTTCTGGATGACTCATGAGGGTTCTCCAACTTCACATGGCCATAACTCTCTAACCGTGAGGAGTTATGTTATGTTCAGCATACCACCGGAAATGGCATGACATGTACTATCCATCTAGAATAGTATTACCTTCAAATATATTAAAACTCATAACATTATACATCAAAAAATTGGGTCCATTACCCAAACCTTTGTGCAACCATAATTCACTATTGAACTTTATTCAAGGGTTGACATCAATGAAAACCAACCCAAATGATCAACAACAAATCCTAAATCAGTTGCAGAGGCATGTGAAGAATGGATTAGGCTCAAGACATAAGGAAGAAGGTAGACAGTATGAAAGAAGAGATAACTACAAAATACCCAGTCATTCAAGGAGTGCTAGTAGAGACCATAGACATCACTCACCTCCTTATTTAACAAGGAATTTTTATGAATATGAGGATTCAAGTAGCAACCCATAAGTGTCTCTTGTTAGGAATCAAAGAAGGAGGCATGAGTTGGACAATTTGCAAGGATAGATGAGGAATCTCAAGCCACCATCCTTTGATGGTGAAAGAGAAATGAAAGATGATGTTGAAGCCTAGTTACTTGGAGTCAGGAAGTATTTTCAGTTGAACAACTACTCATCTAATCTAGAAGCTAGAATTTTGACATACTATTTGCATGGAAACGTTGCTATGTGGTGGGATCAGTTGAAGCAAGTTGAGCATATTAATTCAAGCAGGATCACTTAGAAGTTGTTCAAGAGATATTTTCAGAAGGATTATCTTTCTAATAACTACTATGACAAGAAGATGCAATATTTATTTGAACTCAGGTTCGGGAGCATGACCATGGGAGAATATGAAAAGTTCTTGGGATTGTCTAATTATGTGGGGTTTATCAAGGATGAGAAGGTTAAGATACGAAGGTTTTTGAGTGGACTATCATATTTTTATAAAGATAAGATTCAATATGATGAGCCCAAAAAATTGATAGAGACCATTAGAAAGGACAAGTACATGTATCAAGGCAAGGGTAGAGAATATTTGCAGAAATATTGGAAGGATAAAAAGAAGGATAAATCTGATCAAATAAGGAAGAGATTAAAACCTCATTTCAACAAAAAGAAACCTAATACAAATCAACAAGATCATTATTCTAAGAACTAATCAAATAGGGAAGACTCCTTCAGAAAAAGGGGATGACCACCAATCAAATGTTGGGGATGAAAAGAAGATCATATGTACAAGGATTTCCTTCACAGAGAAGAAAAAATGAATACCTTTTACAACATCCAAGAGGATACAACAATAAAAGAGATGGGAAGAAATATTCCAAGAATATATGAAGCCTTGGAAGATTGACAAGCATAAAACCAATCTCGTATGATTGAGGTGAAATGTAAGATCATTAATCATCTTGTTTCTATTTTAATTGATTCAATAGCAATCCATAGTTACATTGATCTTAAAGTAGTGGGCATATTTCATTTGAAGAAGAGTAATCTTGAAAAATCAAGTTTGGTTCAACTAGTCATTGGAACCAAAAAAAGGATTAATGAGATAGTCATAGGCTATCCAATAAATATGAATGGATTAAATATAATTTTTTATTTGAATATCATACCATTAGGATCTTATGATATTCTAATTGGAATGGATTGGTTGGACAAGAATCATTTTTTCCTAGATTTTCATAACAAGAAATTTACATGCCTTAATGAAGAAGGAAAATAGAGCATTATGAATGGAATTCCAAGACCCATTTCTATAAGGGATATTTCAGCCTCAAAACTGAAGAGATGTTTTAGGAAAAGTTGTCAATTGTATGAAGCTCATTTGGAGGAGACAGAAAATACAAAAGGCCCAAGTCTTGAATATTATTTAGTATTGCAAGATTTTGAGTGTTAAGAACCAAACATCAATATAGCATAGAAAAACCTCAAGAAAAGTACTCAACGCCTTGAAAAAGAGATAATATCAGATAATAAGCCTCTTCGAGGGGGGAACCTCCTTTTACCCCACTTAAATGTTCAAGTATAAGATGATTCAAAATGAAAATGTCTCCTTCGTATATATAGGAGACTAGGAGGTTTTAATGGCCCCAAGCCGACATAAATAAAATAACATTACTAATCTAAATCAAAACTNCCTTGAAAAAGAGATAATATCAGATAATAAGCCTCTTCGAGGGGGGAACCTCCTTTTACCCCACTTAAATGTTCAAGTATAAGATGATTCAAAATGAAAATGTCTCCTTGGTATATATAGGAGACTAGGAGGTTTTAATGGCCTAAATCCGACATAAATAAAATAACATTACTAATCTAAATCACAACTAATGGCCTAAAGC
>SNQJ01S0025491.1:40363-97140 GCA_010110895.2 Picea sitchensis
AAATGACAGACTTAGGATTTTTGCACTATTTCCTTGGCCTCCAAGTTTTGCAAACCAATGAAGGAATTTTTCTTTCCCAGTATAAGTATGCTTGTGACCTTCTTCGTCGCTTTCACATGGACGATTGTAAACCCTCCCCTTCTCCCTTCAAGTTTGGAGTCAAGCTTACTGCCACCTGTACTTCTCCCAAAGTTGATTCCACCATGTACCGTCAGTTAGTTGGTAGCCTCTTATACTTGACTCATACCCGTCCTAATCTTTCCTTTGTTGTTGGTCTTATTGCCTGGTATATGAAAACACCCCATGAAAGCCATTAGAAAGAAACTAAAAGGATAATTTTATATGTCCATGTTATAGTTCTGTTCAGAATACATTACAGTTCAGGGGGACTCCTTTATTGCTTGGTTTCACTGATTCAGATTGGGCTGACGAACCTGATGATCAGAAGTCTACTGCAGGTTATGTTTTCATCCTTGGTTGTGGACTTGTCACTTGCGCCTATAAGAAACAACAAGCTATTGCACTTTCTTCAACAGAAGCAAAATACCAAGCAACAATAAATGTGAGTTAGGAAGCCTTGTGGCTTCGATAGATCCTTTCAGATTTTGGATTCCAGTAGCAACATCCAACCAGCCTTTGGTACGACAATCAAAGTTCCATCAAGCTCACAAAAGACCCAGTTCAACATCAACATAGAAAACAAATCGAGCTACACATGCACTTCATCAAAAAGCTCATTCATGATCAAGTTATTGAAGTGATCTTTTTCCCTACAGAAGATCAAGTTGCAAACATTTTCACAAAGTCTCTTACATAAGTGAATTTTTCCAAACTTCGATATGTGTTAGGAGTTCAAGAAGTTGTCATAATGGGGGGATAGGCTCTAATGCCTCCTTCCTTCTCCTATTGTGTCACCATTGTAAATCCTTCAATCCTATCCCAATTTTTCTTAAGGGGGGATGTTAGGATATTTAGACACTTAGAAGTTAGTTAAGATCTATTTGGTCTAATATGTCATTAGGTAAAAGTGTGTTTCTTTAGTATGCATTTGTAGTTAGGAAATCCGACGGTTAGGATATGTTCCCAACATAGAGTGATCCAATGGTTCATACTCTCCTTGATCTTAACGACCATTGATCTATGGCTTAGCACCCGATTGGTCCATGATCTCTATTTAAAGAGCATGGAGGGTCATTTGTCAATGATCGATTGTGAGAAACTCTCTTGTAAAATCTCTCTGTAATATTTTTATTTTGCATTAATAAACTGCTCCAAGTGGTCACGTTGGCTAGGGCTATGGATGTTTCCCCATAGGGGTTTTACCACGTGAAAACATCGATGTGTTGATCTTTGATCTAGTTATGTGAGTGGTTACTAAAGGTGCTCGTCCTCTGTTGGAATACTTGTGTTGTCGAACATTCCTATAATAATGGGTATCAAGATTCATTTAAGGTGATCCCATTTTAATCTTTGTATGGTAGAAAATGAAATACTCCAGTGAGTTGGGACAACCCAATGGATAGAGTAGTACTTGGGCCATAATTTCTCAAGGATATGGAAGAATGGATGATTAAAATTAAGCAATATTTGAAGGCAACACAATATAGACAAAATATTTATGCATATAAGAACATGACATCTAGAGAATTTAAAGTGGGAGAGAATGTGTTTTTGATAGTGAAGCACAAGAAGAGATCATTGAAGTTGGGAAATTGTACAAATCTAGAAACTGGATTTTGTGGTCCAGTTGAGAAATTGGACAAAATAGATCTAGTTGCATACATGCTTTCATTTCTTGCTTCCATGAATATGAATAATGTATTTCATGTCTCTTTGTTGAAAAAGTATGTGCATGACCCCAACCATGTTATTGATTGATACTTGATTCAGGTGGATCTGGAAGGAGACATTGATCTAGGTGGATACAAGTGGCCCACCCACCTATTCCACTAATTCATAATGGTTCCACATCTTGGCAGTTTTTCTATGGTTTTTAGGGAAGCAAACTTTCTGGATTGTTTTGAGGCCCAAAACGATGTTTTTTTGGCCCAACAGTGCCTAACATGTAGTCAAAGGCTATGCTAGGTTGAACATAATGTGTACCCCTCAGCCAAACCTTTTTGATGAGGTACAAAGTACTCCAAACAAAGATCATATGCAGAAGTTACGCCCCAGGAAGTTGATGTATCAACTAACCACATCGAGGCCCACAAATCTTTTGGTGTTTCATCTTTTGGGGTTAGGGTTTTGGATGTTTAGGGTTTTCTCATTGATTCTTTATGTTAAAAGGCCTTTTTGACCTCTTTGTAATCAACTTCTTGTGAGTGAGCATAGTTGTCACATCCTTATCTTCAGAGATAAGCTACAACCATTCTAGCTATCTTGTGTGCTTTGCATTTTATAATCTTTTGTGTTTCAGACAATCATTAATAGAATCTAAGTTTAACTTTATTACTTTGTTTTTGCAATATCTCTGTGTTTCTTTGTTATATATTTTTCTTCATGTTTTTCTTAATATAATATATATTAGTGGTATCATAGAAATATGTTCTTTTTTGTTTCTTAGTGCATGTCCCTGATGAGGTCAAGGTATAGAGAGTTGGGTCTCAAGTTATTTTCTCTTGAATAAAATTTCTCTCACCAGCTCAAGTGACCTCCCTTAGTGGAAGAAAAGAGAGGAAATATAGAAGGATATTTTATCAAAATGTTGCTCGAGGAAGCCCTCATGAAAAAAAAGAATGAGATGATGGATAATTTCTCCCAAATCCTTCAATGAATGCCAATAATGATGGTGACATATTCAACCAACAGTCACTTTGGAGTTGTGAAACCCTTCAAGGTACATGTTAATTTTGATATTACTTTATTTGAAGGCCAGATATACGTTAACTCTTTGCTAGAGGGTTATTTATTTGTCCAAAAGTTTTCCAACAATGAAAAGATCACCTTCATGCTCCTTAAGGATATTCCCCATGTTCAATATTGATGGGAAACTTACTGTGAGCAACATGTTGGATATGAGTCTGCAAATTTCAGGCCAAAACCCACTTAGGTGGATTTTGTTGATGCCATCAAGGAGAAATACTACCCTGTTGGAAACTATGATGAAAAATACATGTGATGGACAACTTAGTGTCAAGAGAGAGACCATATGGTTCCTAAGTACACCAACATATTCCATGCCTTACGCACAAAGTTTGGTATTAAAGACTCTGAGTGACACCTAGTCTCAAAGTAGCACAATGGCATACATATGTACATCCATATATATATGGAGTTCCTAGACACATCCTCACTGGTAGTCTCTTACCGATATGTTGTCAAGATCGAGAAAAATTTCAAGCAAATGAATAAGAGGGATTTCATCTATGCAACCCCATCACAACACAAACACGATAAACATGGCCCTAACTCCCAAATTAAATGATAGGGAAAGGATGGTTAGCCCTAGGAAAACTATTCTAAGCCACCAACAAAGAAGGGTAACAAGAAGTTAAAGGACACTAGAAATTGGTGTGAGTTCCACAAAATACCTTGGCACAACACTAATGAATGTCACTCCAAACAATCATTGTTGGCTAAGAAAAAATCCTCAGAGTTGGATGCTAACTTAGACTCTGATTTGAAACTGAATCAGGAAAAATGAATCATTTATTCAAATCCCAATTTCACCATCGCTACCACAAAAGTCTAGCCAGAGGAACCAAAGGAGCCTAAAGAAGGGGAGCACCTATTCTACTCACAGATGTGGGTTAAGGGGACACTCCTCCATTTCATTATTGACAATGGTAACCAGAATAAACTAATATTAGCAAAGGTCGTATAGAGGTTGAACCTAACAATGATGTTGCATCCTTAGCCATACACTATTTATTGGATCAGCCAGGGACATGACATCCACATCAACCAACAATGTCTGCTTCACTATGGCATCAAACCCTTCAAAAACAATGTATCGTGTGATGTTTCCCCATTTGAAGTTTGTGATGTTCTTCTAGGAGAACCATATATGTGGAAGCGTAATGTTTTTTATAAATATAGCCCCCGTAGTGTCATTATTACTTTGGGAGGTCAACTCTATAGGGTACCAAAGGTAGTCCCAACTATTGTGATCTCTTTGATCTCTTTGAAGCAATGCCAAAAGGTGTTTTATTATACTATGATATTTGTCCTCTTTATGGTCTGGTCGAAAGGTAAATGACATGTCATTGCAACTGCAAAAGTATCTACATGAGGTCTTCTTACATAGAAGCAACATGTGGGAAAGATAGTATAAGAGCACAAAGACATATTTTCTTTGCCTACTAGGGCGCCTTTTCATTTTTGGGTAAAGAAACTAATAGATTTAACACTTAGTTCTCTACCTAACGGTCTTGTATACATGTAGTTTACTATGAAGAATGAAGAAATCAAATGCCATATCCAAGAACTAATTCTAAAGGTCCACATCATACCAATCTCCTCACCTTGCAAAATCCCAATTATACCGGTATAGAAGAAGGACGAGACATGGTTAATTTGTATTTATTACAGATCCCTGAACAATATCACAGTAAAAAACCAATACCCCATCCCCTTGATTGATGATCTTCTCAATCAACTCAAGGGAGCCAAAATTTTCAATAAGATTGATACGAAGTCATACTACCACCAGGTGCCAATTGAGAAAACTGATGTATGGAATACAAACTTCAAGTATATAGAAGGTATCTTCGAGTGGTTGGTCATGCCTTTTGGCTTGACTAATTTTTTAAGAGGAAAATCACTCTATGGCATGGGGTAAACCACAACAGATGAAAATGACTGCAGAAATCAACTCTAATCTCAAGTATGCTATATAAACAAATATTCTAACAAGACAATATAAAGAGCCTACCTCGTCCAGACGTTCAATGAAGTCCATCATTGAGCACTTGACTCAAAGCAATGCACCAACAACTTGTCCTCAACAAACAACATATGCAAGCATATGGTGATAATATTTGAATTGTTGGAATAACAATTCAAATACTTGCAAGACATTAAGTGGACGAGAAAAGAGTATTTCGATTAAAATGTAATCAACATAAGTGTATGAAGGACAAAATTCTGTGTCAGCATGTTTGGAACTGAGAGACTAAGTCCCTTCCAGCTGGGCCTCCACCAAAGGCAAGCTCATATAAGAGAGATAATGAGGTTCTCCATCAAATAGGGAAGATCTTGGGGGTTGAACAATGTGTTCAAACTTAAAAGGACAAATGTATACAAACTCAATATGAAGTGAATAATTTCTCCAAGGTAACTTTGCTCTCGAATTTGAATTATTCTCCCCTTTTCCACACCTTGGATATTGTTACACATCAAAATTACTCACTTCGATAGTGTCGCAAGTGTCGTCATTACAAGTGTTGTAAGTGTCGCATCTTGTCCGCAAGTGTTGCATCTTGACCACAAGTGTCACAAGTGTCACAAACATTATACTACCATCTTGCATATGTTGTGCCCAAGGATGATTTTAAGGATGGAAATTTATTTTAAGATATAGAAACCTTGGCGAATTTTAGTAATCCTTCATATGCCAACAATAAATGTTTAGCAATATTTTTGTAAAAATATTCAAATTTCTAAGGAATTTATATAGTTTGTATAAAATTTTGGCTATTTTTAAGGTAAAATAATTTTATCCTATAGAATTTGGGCGAATCATTTTTAGAATAGCGAATCTTTTTTTGAGAAAAATCGTGGAAAATTAGCCCATGAGAAAAATTTAGCCCCTAAAATCATCCATGGTTGTGCCTCTAATGACATCACAAGGACACTTAAGACACCTCAAAGACTAGTTTTGAAGAAGAGAAATCAGTTGATAAGGAGTACAAGCCTTTTGCCACTGGAAAAACCACTCAAAAATGGATTTTGGAGGACAACGCTCTCCTACCCATTGTCAGGGAGTGCTAGCACTCCCTGGGCCTCTTTGGGGAAGGGTTCAAATGCTTTGTGTACCTTTTTGGGGGAGCGCTACCCTTTTTTGGGCAAATTTTGGTTTGTTGGAGGAAATCAGGGGACAATTCCCTCAATATCTGAAGGTAGTTGGGTTTGAATATTGGGTCAAGGAATGATCTTAGGGAATATACTCAATTGAAGGAGAAGAATCCTCAACTTATCCCAAATATCTCTCAAGTGGTTGGGCCTCTCCAAGGTTATATAAGGAGGCCTCCTCATGGTGAAAGGGGAGGTGGAGACTAGAGATTGATACCAAACTTATGATCCTATAAGTGGTATTGACAGAAAATATTGGAGATAGGGAACTTATGATCTCATGAGTGAGATTTCATCAAAGAAATTAGTGTAGATTACTTGAGAAAATGGGTTGGACAAGGAGAAATGGAAGAATCTATTGCACCTTCATCAAAGGATTGTAAGTACTTTTACTTGTTCTTATCAATACATCAATGATTGGCCTGTTTCTTTCAAACTTATGCTTGTTACACATGAGTTTGTCTGTAGTATATGGATCTATACTTGAGCTAATCTCAGTAGAGTAGGAAGTCCATTATATCTTTGTTTGTTCTACATGACCTATCAGGGAGATCAGGATCGAAGCTTAGCCTGGACTTTGCAAGGACAAATGTCGTTAATAAGGTACATATCTTTCTTCTTCTCCTTCATATATTATCTTGATTAGATCTAAAAGAATTTCAGTGTCCATGTTAGGAAATTTTCTATCTTGGCCTTAGGAGTCTAGAGACCAAGAGGGAATCCACTTGTCTGTAGGAGGATTCACCTGTAACAGAAATTGGCGACTCCACTGGGGAGGAGCTCTGATTTTTGTTTCCATTCCCAGATCTTTTTTTTTCCCTTTTCCCTCTCATTTGACCTTATCCATACTATCTCTTTGATTCTTAGATCTGATTGATTGGATCTTGATTCATCATATGCAATTTGATTGACTGAGTTTGCTTGATGTTTAGAGTTTCTGGGCATTCTTCTGAACTTTTGAATTAGAGTGCTCGCCTTCCCTTTATATCATAGAATTAACACTCCCTGGTGGTCTTACACAGAGCGTTGGAATGCTCTATTTCCCCTTACACCAGAGTGATACCCCATTTTCTGTGAAAAATCCTCTAGGTTTTCAATCTCTGGGTTCAATTTTTTGTTTTTTACACTTGCTCAGAGTCTTATACTCTCAGTACATCTTGGTATTGGCCTTCAACACCATTTTTTCTAAGAATTGGTCCTCTTTGGTTTGGGAATTTGACATTTTCTTTCCTTGCCTTGAAGTCACTCTTTGTCTTTGCTGACCTAGAGTTAACTTGTTGTTTTCTCCTCATTTATTTGACTGAGTAGAAGCTTTTGTGAGGAAATCCAAAGGTCTGTGACCTTTTCATTTGATCTTTGAGGTCAGTTTTCCAACATTTCTCTTTTGTTTGAGGTTTTTGGTTCTTGTTTGCAAACTTTGTTATCTTTGTTTATTCACGACGAGAGTGCATTTTTGTTTGGTTTGCTTCCGATTGTTTAATCCCAAAGTCTGATTGACATTAGAAGTTTTACATCTGATTATCATTCACATATAAGAAAAAAGACATATATTAGTGATTGGTTTGGATATTAGAAGGCATTTCTAAATTTTTTTAACATTTCATTGGATTTGATTGAGAAACAATTGTATGAGGATGTTGCATCTTAGTGTTTGATAGGGAAAAAAACTCTTTCTCTTTCCCTTAAATAGGCATTCATCGAAAGAAAAGACGCTTATCATTTTCTTATGCATTTTTTGGGAATTGATTCACAATACCATCATCTTCACTTTCATACACCCTTGAGTAAAGAACAACTGCAAAATGAACACTAATTAAAAAATTATCTAGAACATTTTATTTTTAGGATCTTCCATCAAAATTAGACTAGGATTAGCACTTTGGATTAGGCTGTGAGTACAACTCTCCAAAGTTTTTCAAAACAAACATTAACATCTTGCGATAGGGAGAGCAAATACAATATTCGTATAGGATTTTTGGGATCCCCCTCTCACATAAGGGTTACGCACTAGGTCGCATTCGAGAGAATTACAGATATTATTCCTCTGTGGTTCAACTGATTGTAGTGGTCGGATCGTATATTGGGGGTCACATGAAGGTATACCCACGATTATGTATGGGAGCCTCTCAAGTTGATTTCAAACTTGTTATCCTGCCCATACGTTCGGATAAGACTGTCAACTGTACCCACCTAGAGGATGACTGTGAGTTGGTGTCCTTAGTTGCCCTAATATTTAGGTACTAACATGAGGTGATGGTGAAGGGAAGTCTCACTATACTTGGAACAAACATTGGTCAAAATCACTTGGGCTCCTTCTAGGGTAAATCCACAATTACTGCATGGAAGCTTGCACCAAGGTGAAAGTCCGTTAAGAAGATTTCCATTGTAATTGTTACACCATATCCTAGCCCCTTCTTGACTTGATCACATGACGTTGGATTTCATCACCAACTAGTACAATCATCGAGAGAAGTTTTGTTTGCTTGGTTTTGATTCCTAGATTTTATTAGCGTATGTTGTTTCTTTTTGTTAGTTGGCACTATATTTTCAACATGTACTATTATTCTCCAAAATTGAGCCTATAGACGATAAAGGTCTTAGTCGATCAAGTAGGATGCAAGGGCTACCTCCGAAAGGCTACCAACCCTTACATCCTAACCCTCCAGAAGACAACTACCATGGAGAGGTAGAAAATCAATCTGACACTGGGAGTGTTGTTACTCCTCCATTAGACAATCAAGAAGGCACTTTGGTTACAATTGAGAATCCCACTCCTCACACTACATTTGTGACGGAAACCTCTCTCGAGCCACTTTTCTTCGTTTAGACTCCCTTGGGAACATTATAGATGAAGAGGTCCCATAGTTACCTGAGAGAGCATTTACCGAAACATATATGGGATCCACAGAACCAATATTTGGTGATGAGTATAGGACTCTTGTTCATCCTACCACCACAGTAGATAAAAATCCCACACCTACTCATTTTTTATGGAGGACTTCATTAGGACGTGATCTCTATGATCATTTTGAATCCATTCGAAAACCCTTTCCTCCACATGACCCTCCTATTGAAATGGGACCATCCGATCAAACTATGAATAAACCCATCAATCAGGTTATTAACCCTACTGTTATGTCCTCACAAGTCCATCCTAATGCTGGACTCATCACCTCTACTCATTCCCAAGGCACTTCGATCCCTACCCCCAATTTTACAAACTTTCACTCTACAACACCACATGTTCGACACGATCTTGTTGGGACATCTTTGCACTAGAGAATGCAAACCCTTGCCAGCCAAATACAACTGACTGGAGGGAAACCACCATCTAGCGGACCTATCCCTCCTGGAAGACCACCATTCTATGGTGGGCCTACCCCTCCCGGGGGACAACCCCCTTTTCATGTTCCTCCTGGAGGGAAACCTTCCTTTGCCAGCCATACCTCAGTCGTTAATCCACCACTGGCAGGGGGGAAACCTTCGTTTGTTAGAAACCATTCACAATCTTGGGGATTATCTTTGGGAGGCACATTTACCCAACCCCACGTTGGGGGGAACTCATATCATAACCCACAAGGAGGAGTATTAAATCATGTTCCTTCCAGACCATCTTATGGACAACCTTATCCGGGCATCCCAAACACCACCTGGAGTCCTCAAGGACAACAACCTTATCCTCCCCAAGGGTCTAATGTTTATCCTCCCCTTAATGTGTATCCACCTCCAGGAACTACTTCTTACCCTCCTCAAGGGAAACATATTTATCCTCCTTATGGGAAAGAAAATCACCCGACTTATAATGCTCAGAACCCATCGGGTTATGAAAATGTTTCTTATCCATCATCGAATCCTGCTTATCCTGGTCAGAAACAATCGTATGTAGGAGGACCTACTGGTTAAAATTATCCACCTAACCTAGTTTATGGTCCTACTGGTGTTCCTATGCCACACCCGCATCATCCATAAATTAACTGACAGTTACCTTTCCTTGTCACTCTGGATCTCCTAGACTTGTCTCGGTTAACCAATGATCCTATTTTTCATTCACTATTTTGTCCAGTTATTCCAACTAAACTTCCTTCTGATATTCTGAAATTTGACGAAAAATCTGGAAAAGATCCAAATAACCATGTGATGAAGTTCAATTTGTGGTGTTCATCAAACTCCCTCATGGATGATTCTATACATTTGTGTCTTTTCTAGCGAACACTTATGGGCTCTACAACAAAGTGGTATATTGAACTACCACGTGCTTCTTTTCATGATTTCAACTCCCTTGCCATTTCTTTCCTCACACACTTTCAACTGCCTATTCGCTACGAGACGGGTACTGAACTCTTGACCTCCCTTCATCAAACTAACTCCGTGCATATCTCTGACCATATTCATTAGTGCAGATGATGATGAAGGATGATCAAAGCAATCATTCCTGACCTATTATTGGCAGAGTGGTTTACTAAATCACTTTTACCCCCGATCGCTCGTGATGTCGCTATGGGTGGCGCAATCACTGAGGAATAAACCATTTCTCGGGATCATTACTTAGATTTGGTTTATTCACAATATGGTACTTTGTATGAGTTGCTTCTGAATGCTTCTCGAGCTAATACTGATCCATCCAAGCCATCATCCTCATCTCATGCAGACGGTGTTATTGGTTCTGTCAAAACTCAATCTACTTCCCAGTCGACCACACTCTACTCTACCTCCCCCCAAACTTAGATTTCTAAGGTGAACGCAGTTCAATATCCCCCTTCACAACAATCTGGAGGTAATAATAAGGCAAAAAATAAATCAAAAAATACTAATAACAATGAACAACCAAAAAATCAATCTCAAACACCTACAATAGAAAAGCAACCACAACAGAAACTGAAATTCCCATGTATCATTTGTGGTGATGATCACTACACTCGATACTTTCCACATCGTAATGAAGTGGCCAAAATTTCCCAGGGAAATTCACAACCCACTATGCTTACTCAGCCTTTTCCACAGCAGCAATCCATGGTTGCTCAAACCCCCTCTCCCGGGGGTAGTTCTAGCCATCCTCATGATGAGGCCTCCACAAGTGCACATATTTATATGTTTAATGGGATTAATTTGACCACTCTCTCTAAGACATACGATACACCGGTTAGACCTGACAAAGGAAAATTCACTAACGGTATCGATACTTTACCGGATCCATCACCGTCCTTCGTTAGTCCTCCATCAGTTAATTCTCTATCTGGACCACTTCAGATTGAGAAATATACATTTGAATCTATCTTACACCCTCCTAAGAGAACTATCTGTAAATCTACCTTTAATCCTAGTTCACGTGCCGCCTAGAACTACAACATTGTTGAATATTTGGCTCAAGCACCGTGTGCTATGTCTGTGTTATAATTTCTACAACACTGACCCAGTCAACATAGAATGCTCTTGGATTCTATTGGTGTTGTTGTTCCTAAGTTTTCCAACCATATCATGTTTAACCTAGACAATTATACATCTCAACTCTCCCACCAACTTGCTTTCCAAGTTGATGTTGTTGTTCACAATCAACAAATCCACCGAACTATTCTGGATGAGGGAGCCACAACTTGTGTCATGTATTTAGCATGTTGGAAAAATTTAAAATCACCCACATTTAACAAATCCACAATGTTGTTACATGCATTTGATGGCCAAGTTTTTCATCCCCATGGGATTTTACAGTCCCTTCCCATCCAATTGGGTGGAAAACCTGTCACTGTTGATGTCAAGGTGGTCAATGCTCCCCTCAATTACAACTTATTTCTTGGAAGAAGTTGGTTTTATGCTATGTCTGTCGTTTCCTTGTCGGTGTTTCGATGTGTACAATTCCCTCATCAGGGAAAAATTGTCACTGTTGATCAGTTAGATTTTTGTACACCCAACGCTTGCATTCCCACTACCAACAATATTCCATTCTTGGGTGATCATAAGATCACGTATGAAAGCGTTAGTGTTGGCTTGTTGAAAGATTCTAGCCTTATGGGTACCATCCCTACACCACTTCCACCAACTACACATCATATTTCCACCGTCGATATGATTTCGACCATGGCTTATCAATCTTTGGAATCATCTAACCCTTGGATTGTACCTAGTCCCTTGGAATTCGATGCACTAGGTGACACCATGCCACTTAGTCCAACCGAAACATCATACATTTCTACCCAATCCACTTCTCCTCTTCATATGACCAACATCTATTGGCACCCGATAGTTATTTGATGCCATTGTGGTTAAATACCTTGTCATATGTGATCGACTACATTTCCCCAATTTTTCCTTCTAGTGAATCTATTAGGGAAATGATGAGAATTGACGAGCTACCTCAGGATGATAACCATCATCGATATTCTTTTCTTCCCCCTCGTGAATAAATTCGGGAAGATATACACTCTATCTTCCCTCTTGATGTTGATTTTTTGTTGTCTCCCATGACTTCAACTTCTGATGATTTGGATCCAGTAGTTGACATGGTGATCTCTTCGGTAGAGATATTGGAGCCTAATCCCCTTACCCCTGTCATGGCCCTCAACATGTGTTCCTTCTAGAGTGATTTTCTTCCATTCAGTGAATATCTCTTGGAAGCCATGATCGAGTTTTGTCCCTTGACATGGTGTCCTTCCAAAGCGTTATCCTCTTGGAAGTCATGATCAAGGAGAGTCTATGAGCATAGTTTCTCTTCTCTGCAGTAATCTCGTTAAAAAATGAAACAGAGGTCATGAGCATAGTTTTCCTTTCTGTAGAAAGATCGTTAAAAAATGAAATAGAAGCTTTGAGCATAGTTTTCCTCTCTGTAGCAAGCTCGTTAAAAAATGAAACAAAAATCTAGAGATTGAACCCGGAGCCCTGAGCATAGTTCTTTTCCTATGTCAAGCTCATTAAAAAATGAAACAGTCACCTCTATTGAACCTTATTTTCATCCAGTCTTATCCTTTTTCTCCATCTCGTAGAGAAATTGGTGACAACCTCAAAGTCGGTGAATGAATCGAATCTTGGAGGGCATGTCTCCAGCCTTTGATGATCATTCTGGAGTTAAGCCACTAGCTTTCAAGCTGGGGGCATACAAAGCTTAGTTTGTGTTCTTTCTTATTCTTGAAAAAACATGAGAATGTAACCGAGTAGAATTTTATCACTTTTTTAGACTCGCATGGATATACAAAAAAGGAACCCCTTGGAGTCGTCTTTGAGCTCTTTTCAGACTCTCTAAATGTGAAAACATTGTCGAGTGATCTTGCTTCCTTTCCCACTCATTAAAAGGTTTGAAAGGGCGTATTTTGAGTGGTAGTTTATCTCTTTTTTGGCCTCATTAGACTAACATTACAAAAAAGGACAACACTGGAGTTGTCTTTAAGTTGTTTTCAGACTCTCTAAATATGAAAAACCACTAATTTTACCTTCTCTGGACTCGTTAAACAATCATACATTAAAGGGCCCATATGGGACCAAACCCTTACTTCTTCCAATTCGCTAAACAAAGGAAGAGGAACTTACTGAAGGTGGGTTATATCAAGCATGTGTTACCCTCCTCGAGCTCGTTAAATTAAAAAGAAGTACTCGTCTATCTGGATGGGGGAAAAATTGAAGGAAGCAAGCCAATTAGTTTTTGAGAACATTACCAGTAACCCTTATAGTCACCCTTGAACATGACATTTTATCTTTGCACATATTTCAATCTACTAAACCTCTGCACTAAACCAATCCTTTGAGTTTCCTCACTCCTTTGGGTCACCTGACATAAAGTCACAGCATCCATTGCATTATCAAGTTTTTGTCCATGTCAAGTTGTTGTTGTTATGCCTCAGTGTTCAAGGGAAGTACGTTCTTTAAGAGTCAACCATCACAAATATCTTGTTTCAATACCCGTGTCAGTCCATTTTCATTTGATCTACCAATTACATCTCTGTGTCAATTTTGTTTCATTGATGGGGGATACATCAAGGCCCTCCTTCGACGAGTCTATTCCTGTCGAATTCAACACATTATCCAGGAACTAGACTTAGAAACCAGTTAGTACCTTGGGACCTGCATGCCTCAATGGTAGGCCTCCTCGCGTCCGAAAGTGGGTTTACATAATTGACCTCTGATCGGATGATTCCATGGATGTTCGACTTCAGCTCATCTATTCACATTCGTCAAAATTTACTAGAGTACCTTGGGAATCATTGACATCAATGGTGATATTCCTTGCGCTTGTTAACGGTTTACCTCATTGACTGGTAATAAAGTGGTTTCTACCATGTTCGACATTAGGACATCTATTCACATGGTTATATTTGTACTACATCGGGATCGGTAAGAAGACCCTGGGTTGAGTTTTCACTCTTATGTATACTTTTCCTAGGTTGCGAAGGAGTTCTTTTGAACTATGACACATATATTGTTACATAGATCCACTTTGTATTGATCATGGCTATGTCATATCGTAGATCCACTGTGTATTCTTCGTGGCTACGATCGGTTCAGGTCATAGGAGTATAGATCCAAATCTTATGTTTAGTGGCTATACCCTTTATCAATATAATTATGGATCCGCAGTGTATTTTATGGTGGCCATACCTAAAAAGTCTTTATCACTCAAGCATCAGTATGCCAGACTTAGGTTTGAAACATGTCATAATATTTGTTTGATGGTTGTGTGCAGATTTTTCCAGCCTCTCTGCTTCCATACCCTTGCTCGAATAAGTCTACAAAGTACTTCATTCATCATCGTCTTCTAAATTTTCACTTTGGGGGGCAATCTGTTACACATCAAAATTACTCACTTCGATAGTGTCGCAAGTGTCATCATTACAAGTGTTGTAAGTGTCGCATCTTGACCACAAGTGGCGCAAGTGTCACAAAAATCATACTGCCATATTGCCTATGTCATGCCTCTAATGACATCACAAGGACAATTAAGACACCTCAAAGACTAGTTTTGAAGAAGAGAAATCAGTTGACAAGGAGTATAAGCCTTTTACCACTGGAAAAACCACTCAAAAATGGATTTTGGAGGGCAGCTCTCCCCTACCCACTGTCAGGGAGTGTTGTCACTCCCTGGGCCTCTTTGGGGGAGAAATCAAATTCTATGTGTACCCTTTTAGGGGAGAGCTACCCTTTTTTGGGTGAATTTTGGTTTGTTGGAGGAAATCAGAGGACAATCCCCTCAATATCTAAAGGTAGTTGGGTTCAAATCTTGGGTCAAGGAATGATCTTAGGGAATATCCTCAACTAAAGGATAAGAATCCTCAACTTATCCCAAATATATCTCAAGTGATTTGGCCTCTCCAAGGTTATATAAGGAGGCCTCCTCATGGTGAAAGGGGAGGTGGAGACTAGAGATTGATACCAAATTTATGATCCTGTAAGTGGTATTGAGAGAAAATATTGGAGATAGGGAACTTATGATCTCATGAGTGAGATGTCATCAAAGAAATTAGTGTAGATTACTTGAGCAAAGGGTTTGGACAAGGAGAACTAGAAGAAGTCGTTGCACCTTCATCAAAGGATTGTAAGTACTTTTACTTGTTCTTATCAATACATCAATGCTTGGTCTGTTTCTTTCAAACTTATGCTTGTTCCACATGAGTTTGTCTGTAGTAGATGGATCTATATTTGAGCTAATCTCAGTAGAGTAGGAAGTCCATTATATCTTTGTTTGTTCTATAGGACCTATCAGGGAGATCAGGATCAAAGCTCATCCTGGACTTTGCAAGGACAAACATCGTTAATAAGGTACATATATTTCTTCTTCTCCTTTGTATATTAGCTTTATTAGATCTAAAAGAATGTCAATGTCCACATTAAGCACTTTTATGTCTTGGCCTTAGGAGTCTAGATACCAAGAGGGAATCTGCTTTTTCGCAGAAGGATTCACTTGTAATAGATATGTCCCATTTATAGCCTTCAAATGGAATTGAAGGGTTGAGTCGGAACATTTCCAGTATATGGAAGGTCAAGGATCATGGATCTTGTGACGTGACATGGAAACCCGAAACCATTTTTTAATTTTGAGCAAAAAATGTGATGTACGTGGGTTGTAATGGTTCAACCTGCATATACACATGTTGTATATCTATTAGGGTGCGTATATGTGGGAAAATACAATTTTTATCTTTGGGAACTACAAAAAGTAACTTCAAGTCTGCATAGGGAAATGGAAAAATGCCCTATGTGAAAGTTTCCATAGGGTGAGGAAAATCTTACTATAGCAGATTCCCCCTAATGTGTGAGGTTAAAGGAGTATCTGCGATGGTCAAAATACATTATAATACCTAGAAGTGGAGTAATGGAGACCCAACTGGACGAACTAGTTTCTCATAAGAACATTACAATTCATAATGACTTTGTGCACATGGCTTCTAATTTGAATTACATTGCAGATCCATGTGGAAATATACCAAACAACTATCCATGGCCATGAATATGAAATACAAGAGTAGATACATGACATTGGCTATCATAGTCACGAACAAGACCTAGTGAAAATCAGTCTCAAAATCAATCTGAAGATGTTTGTATACAATGGAGTACAATCTGATCTCACATGATCACTAAATTCATATAGGTACTGGTCCAATGAAAGATAGCAACAACTCAGGAAAGTTGCAACTATGAACTGATGTATTCAAGTCTTATACATGATCCACCAAAGGTGCAAGTCTACATTATGTGAATAAAGGAGTTGAGGTCGAACATAATGAGACTTTGTTTGATTACCAGTCATTAAGGTATACCGTTAACAAACATGAGATAGCCTACCCATGATGAAAGTAGGTATCAAGGCACTGAGTACATTCTTACAAGTGTGAATAAAGATTTAAAGGTCGAACAATTGAGGAACCCATCGATCAAGAGACATTTATGTATTCCCAATTGTAGATGGTGAGAGAACCTACCACTGATGACTGCAAGCCTCTAGGTATGCATAGGACTCTAGGTCTCGTTTCCAAAATAGATGGGTTGAAGTAAATGGAAGGAGACTCAATGAAAGGAGAGCATTAAGGAATATCTCATCATTCAAAATGAGGTACAAAAAAGAGCTTAATGATTTGGAGGAACTCGAACGAAGAACATGTTCACAAACCAACAACCTTATGCATGTTTCGCATGCACCAGATGCAAGTAGTGCACGAAAAATACCCTCTGAATAGAAACCAATGAGGAAAACTGTCGAAAAAGGTGAGGAACCCATCAATAAGGATAATGGCATCCAATACATTTCATGAATCCCAATGTGTGAATATATTTCTTTCCATTGAACACAAGGGAAACCCCCCAGTCAGCGACGAATGAGGAAATGTTGACTGTTGGGTTCAAGGTTACCTACCCGTAATGAAAGTAGGACCATGGTGCACAATAGGACTACAAATTCATGTAAATATGAGACACATTGAGGGTATGGCCAACATGAAAAGTCAATAGTTTTGAGAGATGGTCGACACAGGATGATAGAAATCCTTTGAATAAGAGCATGATACATATGGATGAATCTGGAAGCATAGACTCAATGATGAAACATTGTGATGCAGGAGGCACCAATCAAACTCTCCATAGTGACTGGAAGAGTAACCAGTCAGGGGAGTAAAATCTTAGTAACGAGCTCAACTTCCTAAGGTCATGCTAAACCCAAAATTTTGATGACAAGTGGACTCAAAATTTTGTGCTATGTTCAAAGGAGACACGACTTCTACCAACATAAGATAATATTCTCTTCCCACCCGTATTTTTTTTTTTTTTCATAGTCAAATGAATGTTATGATACAGAGGAGGAAATGAGTGTCATTGGTAAGTACTTAATTCCAATGATGGAACATACCTATGCTCAATGCAAGGGGGTACATGCATGATATGGACACTCAGGGGAATGTTTCCTCTTGGGCTATAGGGTGTCAATATGTAAAGGATATAAACAAGGATTTGCTTGGATGATGATGCAAACTGCTGAGGTAATAGGCTTATAATGCGAAAGCGAGAACCGATAATAGGCTCAATAATGAAAGCAAGAGAATAAGATGAAATTACAACTTAATGCCAAAGAATGTCCTTTTTCATAAATTTAGTCTATTTGGTTTTGAAAAGGGATAAACTTGCACCAAATAGACATCCTTTGAAATCCAATTTACGAGTGTGAAAGAGACAAGTTCACTCGACAATATTTTCTCTTTTCGAGAGAGTCAGAAAATAGCTTAAACCAAACTCGGTGGGAGTCCCGCTGGGTATAGGTCAGCATGCTTATGAGTAAGAAATGAGGTTCGAACGCAAAGTCATATATTAGCTATAAGGGACTCTTGGTCCTATGGAAAAAATCTATGCATGGGAAATGAATGGCACAGAGGTTCTAACTAGGGTACCCATGTTTGGTAAGTCTCTACCATTTAATAACAACACTTCTAGTTGCAGAAAGAAGGCTTTGTGTCGCTACTAAGTGGGTTCGTACCTGAGGTATACAAATTGCAGTTATAGGATAAAGAAAATGTGCAAAACAAAGTGATGGCCTATCTTATATGTTGGTCAACAAAAATACCTTCCAAAGTTATGAATGAGCGACATGGCACTAGAAACCACAAGAATCCTTAGACAAAACCACCAAAACCAACTCCAGTCACTACTTTATTAGTCCATTAGGGAAAAATATTAGCAAAAACTATGCAAAGTGGGTAAATTTTTTCTATAAATAGTGAAAATAACCAATTTTACTATACCATTTGTATTTTTTACCCAAATAGTTCATTTTGGACCAAATTTCCCCCAGATTTCAGTTGTGGATTGTGGGAGCTATGACTAATGGAATTGAAAACCACCTAGACCAAGTAATTCATCTTGCTCTTCTCTTAATTTCTAGTGGATTAGTATTTTCAATTAGGTTTCCTTTTTTGAGTATTTCAAGGCGCAAATTAGAAACTAGGGTGTATGCGGGCTGTAGTTCATCGGGTCACGTATACATAGCCCTATATGTGAATGTTATCAAAACAAACCACATATATGCATCCCTATACGTGACTGTGTAAGATACAGCTCATGTACAAGTCCTTGGATTGCATTTTTAAAATGTTATTGACTCAAAAATTGATTTTAAACTTACAGGATGGTGCTAGAGTGGAGAGAAAGAGAGAATTAAGAGGTTGATGTTGTAGTGGAGAGAGATCCAGGGGCCCAAATGGAATTAAGGAGATGTGGGCTATACAAATTTTGGGCTCTCAAACGCATGAGGGATCAAGTGATACTTCTCCAGATGTTAGTGAACTAATGGGATCCAAACACCAGATACCTTCAACCTCGATGGGAAACCATTGAGGATTGAAGTTCAGGACATATAATTTTTTACGAGATTGTCATGTCAAGGTGAGGTGGTGAACCTAAAAGACTAGGGAAATAGGATTTTCATGAACATAGAGGATTTCATAGCCACTCATTGCATTGCAAGGACCGAGAAGGTAGGGATCCAACTCCCGATCAGAGTGATCAACAATATGAGTCTCAAGATTATTTTCCTAGTTTTGACATGGATCACATGGTCAACCTCGTTGCATCAAGAATCTAGGACACTTATGTTCTATTCATTAGAGTGTTTGTGACCCATGGTTTACGATTGGTGCACCTCACTATTTTCCAACATGAAAATTCAGCTGATAGACTGAAACTAAGGTAGGAAGAGGAACTTCGCGTTCACGTCTATCCTGTGTAGTTTTTTCTTTGAGTGGGTTCCAGGCTTGGGCCCTAGAGTTGAGATTGTTTCTCATGCACCTCATGATCTAGCAATGGCATGGTGGACCGAGGCGATGAGGTGGTTGGGGGGAGGTAGGGTACCAACACCCTATAACAACAAGTTTTTCTTCTGGTGGCGATGTTAGGTGATATCTCTAGAGGACTACCCTTATGCAAGGATCGACTTCAAAGGAGATCTGGACATGCCATTACCACCAAGTTCTTCCTATGGAGACATGGGTATCCAATTATTTTTTGAATATTTCATTTTTTTGTATTTTTGTATAAGAAAACAAAAATATTTTTGGATGATGTCAAGTACTAATTAAAACATGTATGTTATGCAAATGTGGGTCTACGATGGCCAGACAGAATTCCACAAAACTAATATAGGCACTGGGGGGATGAGCTAGTGGGAGGATACATAGATAGAGTGATTGAAAACATGCATGGAAACCTGTCTCGTTTGACGCAAAGAATTCCCATGGTTTAGGTAGAGGATCTACCAAAGTCGATGCAATGAAACATTGTATGTGTCCCCCATGCTTGGGTGTGACTCTTTCGACATCTCACAAATTTTGTACTATGCTATCATGAAACTCATCTGACACCACAAGCGTAGATGTCGTGATTAGTGTATTGATCATCGGTATATGTATTTTGAGGGCATGAGCCCCAATTTTGTACTACAACACCATATTTTTTGGAGGGTTGAAATATAAAAATAGTGACCTTCAACTTTACTTATACTACAAGGTGTACATTGGTGAATGTGTTTTCTTTTCTTTAGTTATGTGACAAATTCCAATCTAAAACATAATTATCATATGCATCAGATACATAATTAGAACTTCTAGGTATGTGATGATAAGTAATAAAATCAAAATGTCATTCCAAAAGTCATACTTGTAGGAATCATTGGAGTGGAGAAGGGTCTCGCACATGGTAATTGTTGTTCAACTGACATACTACTAACTGGGAGTCTAGGAAAACTTCTAAAGAACTAATGCCATGTGAAATGACATCGTGTAAAATCTCTATAACGATGCTATATTTGACCACATTATTCGTTGATGGCCCTAGGAAAATGCCACCTAAAGACACCAGTAGACCCTCGGGTGAGTAAACAATCCAAGCGATGAAAGCCAAGTTCCATGTATGATGATTGGCCCTGTCTGCAAATCCTAAGTAGATCGAAGACTCTATTGACATATGCCAACCAAGGGAAAACTCGATAAGCAAGCTGAAGAAGAAAAGAGGAAAATAAATATACACTAAAATACATTAGTATATAAAGAGTGACACCCAAGCTTTGGGTTCAAGCATAGTATCTTTTCAAGTAGATCCCATTCTTGGGCTCAGCCAACATATTCCCTTCATAATCTTCTAATTCGTAGGCTCCTTTTTCTTAGACACGTCATATGATATAGGGATCGTGCCACATGGGTTTGAACTTGCCTACCCCCAATGGTTCTTTGGCTTGGTTGTACAAGAGGACCAAGTCACCCTCAGCGTACTATCGAGGACAGAAAGACTTATCATACTAGACCTTGACACATCGTTTATTCACCTCGATAGTCGTAGAGGCATCATGTCACTTCTCATCTATACTCTCTAGGTGCACGAGGCATTGTTCGATATTGGAAGTGTCAGGTAGGAGCGTAACTTCCAATATAAGAGAAGGGATTTCAAATTCAATGGGTAGGATTGACTCCACACCATGTACTAACTGGAAAGGAGAAAAATCAGTGGAATTCTTAACTGAGTTTTGGTATGCCCAAAGCACAGGGTAAAGCATGATATGCTAGTCGGATTTGCTCTGGATGACAATTTTCTACAAAATGGTATTGAGAAAGTCCACGACCTCCACTTGTCCATTTACCTGGGGGTAGTAAGGGGAAGAATGACCATGTTTAAAATCCATTTTTTATGTTAATTCTTCCATCATTTCATTATGAAATTGACTGACATGATTAGTGACAATATCACTCAGGATTTCGAACCTGGCTATAATTTGATTGAACATGAAAAATGCAGTAGTCTTACCATCATATTTAACTGTAGGCATGGCCTCAGGCCACTTAGTAAACTAATCTATGACCACGATAATATGTTTATTCCCCCCAGTTGAAGTTGGGTTGCAATCCACAAAATCCACCCCCCACTTGGTGAAGGGATCAATGGTAATGGCTGGGTGAAGAGCGGTTGAATGCGAGTGCATCTTTCGAGTGAACATCTGGCAGGGGTGACATTTCTTGACCGCTTCGACACAATCTTTAAAAATAGACAGCCAAAAATAATCAGCTCACAATTTTTTTTGTGTTTTCGCAAGCCCAGATAGATGACCACCACAAGCCCCACTGTGAAATTCATTAAGACCATACTCAACTTATTCGTGAGTTAAGAAACAATACCAGATATTATCTACTCCTTGACAATACAAATTTTCACCAATGACAAGGTAGTTCTTAGCTTGGTATTGTATGCGTCGTTGGTCATCTCTAAAAATATGTTGAGGAAACTTCAAGGTTTGAATATCTATCACAATATCTCCATACCAGGGGTCTGACGATGACACAAGGAAAATGTGTTCATCCGAAAAAGAATCAACATGAATAACATCCTCATCCAACCGAGGGAAGTCTGATATTAACTCAAAAAAAACTAGTGATTTCTTGGATTTCACCAAGGAAAAATCAAGATCAAACTCTTGTAAGATGACAATCCATTTGTTATATTTCCCCCCTATGATACGCCTAGTAAGGACATGTTGAAATGGATTGACATCGGAAAGCACAGTATTTTTTTAAAGAAATATGTAGTGTCGTAATTGTTGAACCACGTGAACTGCAGCCAAAGATAACTTCTCAACATGAGAATACTTGAGTTTAGGGCCAACTAAGTTTTCACTAAGATAGTAAATGACGTGCTCACGGATCTCATCATCGTACTAAACTAAAACCATACCAATCGTCCCTTTGGACGCAATGATACTAATAAAGTAATCTCTACTATAGTCTGGAGGCTTCAGCAAAGGCGTCGATACCAAGGATTTCTTTAGAGCATCGAAGGTATTTTGGGCTCACTCATCCCAAATAAAAAGGGTTTCCTTCAAGAGATGCATGAAACCCTTAATAATATTGGCATAGTTTACTATAAACCGACGTAAAATTTTATCTTTCCCTTGTAAACCTTGAAGCTGACGAATAGTGTGTGGGGGAGGTAATCAAAGTATTGCCTCAACCTTTAACGGATCTACCATGATCCCAGTCTCTTAGACTAAGAATCCTAGAAGATGACCTGACCTAATGCAATAGATACATTTATGAGGGTTCAAATGGATGTGGTAATAGCGACATCTCTCAAAAACTAGCCAAAGGTGGTTAGAGTGATCCACTCTCTTGCGGGAGTGAGAAGCAAGATCATTGAGATAGGGTTCGACTATATTCTCGAGATCATGCAATGCGAAGGTCATAGCTCGTTGGAAGGTTTCTATGGTGTTTTTAAGGCCGAAATTCATTTTCTATTATGTGAAATTACCCTAAGGAAAAATAAATGAATTTTTATGTTGATCCTTAGGCTTAATCTGAATTTGGTTGTATCCTGAAAATCCATCCATAAAAGAAAAAACCTTCCTTCCTGCACACTCATTAAGAATCTGATCAATGAAGGGTGTCAAGAAGTTGTCTTTAGGATAGGCCTTATTCAAGTCTCAAAAATGCATGCATACACAGATGGTTCCTTGCTTCTTATTCATAGAAACAGGATTCAATATCCATTCAGTCAATTGAACTGGGTAGATAAAGTTAGCATTAAGCAGTTTTTCCACCTATGCATTAATAGCAGGGGCCTTCCTAGGATTGATAGCTCTAAGTTGTTTTCGAACAGGTTTGGAATCTGGGTAGGTTTTAATCTCATGTTCAACAATTTAAGGTTTGATTCTTGGCATCTCTTCATATGACCAAGCGAATACATCAAAAAAATATTTGAATATCTTGGTGTAGATCATAATTTCTTCCAGTGAACAATCTACACTGATATACAAATTTTCAACCTTACCAGGAATATGAGAGATATTGATTGTGACGGTAGGAGAGATACTCACCATGTTTTCTTCAGTATAAATTCCATGCGTATCAAGTGGAACTATCGTGTGACCGACTATCTCGCTCAAGATAGATCTAAAATCATCTTGTTCGATTCTAGAAAGTTCTAGAAGGAAATAAGAGCGATGGTTCATATCATCCCATGGCCTGTCAGAAAAATTCATGGCCTCTATGATTTCTTCATCTGAGGGTAAATTATAATTGAGGCAGTCATGTGAGAAAGATGATGAAGTGGCCCATACAGGCTTAAGAACAAGATCCTCCTCATATGTTTGCGAAGTGGTAGGATTCGGGTCGACATAAGAGTCAAGAACAACATGATACGTTATCTTTTTTTGCTGACAGTGGCATGCCTATTCCAGTATGTGATTGACCTTCACAAGACTCAGTTGAGGAAGGTAGGGTCCAAGGATCATTAAAATATGAAGTGTGGAAAGACACAAACCACATTGATGACGCAGATTCACTGGACATGGCATAGATATGATGAATTGGTGCCATGAAGTCAAAGGTACCCATAAGGGATGAATACATTTTGACACCAATGTTCTTAGTTGTCGTATGAGAATTGTCAATCATGGGGATCGACGGTCCAACCGATGCATTGGGGTTAGTGTATGCAAAGGAAAACAGACGATATGACTGCAGTCATAGCATAAGTCCATTTACGTCCTAGTAACAAGTTATAGTCAAGGGGTGCATCAACCACCTCAACATCCACCTCCATTGTCTTCCCACCTAACTGGACTGGGAAGGAAAGAAGAATACCATGAGGGCAAAAGGAATGACTGTCAAAAGTAGTCAACATGGTCGGAGATTGAGATAGGGTTGGAGATCCAATGGCTTTCCAACAGGTTAAGGACATCACGCATGTTGCAGTGCCTTCATCAATAACAATGTGTTTGATGGTATACTTTGATTAACCCATGTGGATTTGGAATGCCACATGTTAAGGAAAGTGAGGCTTCACATATGTGACATCAAACTTGATAACCATAGATCCATAGGGATCTAGAGATCCTAATGCAGATAGAAAGGGGTTGTTCTATCATTTTCACCTTAATAAGACACCTCTTTATATTTAGGGATGATACCCTAGGGGACACATCCCCGGTGACCTAGGGGTTTGAGAAGGAAAAGGTTAAAGTATCAAAAAAATGTATTCTCTCTCACAAGTCACACCGATCAGAAAGTCCCAAAGTTTTAACAAATGAAGCAATGATATTCTTAAGTGTACCTACTTGTTGAGGGGTCCTAAATCCGTTTAAATCAACAACAAGAACCAAACTCACCACAGGGGCCCAATTAGACTCAATAGTGTTTGATAGTGGAATGGATCTCCATATATTTTGATCCGGCCAAATTATCGATGGGATTTACGTAGTGATTGACATGATATCTTTTCATGAAACTTCCTCCTTCAGTTTAAATGTTCTCTTTTTGTCTTTTATTTTATTAGATGGGTCTGATTAAAATATGTCTGGTGGTATAAACCAACTGTTAAAAGGGGGGTTATTAACTACTGAAGAAGTCTGATCTTGGGATAACCATTGTTCTCAAGAATGTAGAAAAATATATTCACACGTATGACAAGCCTAGTACTAATACATTGACTTCCTAGTATTTCAATTATTGACTGAGATACAATTATCGAAAGAAAACACACATGCAATAAAATGATGGAAAGAAAAATAGTTTCCTTAGCTCTATCATTAATCACACATTAACACAACGATTTGGATTCATCATTAGAGACAAGAACTACAAAAAATATTGAAACAACTAACTTATCAATAGATTCAAAAACTCTTGCTCATTACAACATCCATTCATGAAATAAAGTCAGAAGTAATTACTCCTCAAATCCAATCACACAACGCCTTTGATAAAAACCAAAACTTTGTCTCTGGTCCTAAACATGACTTATCAATTAAGGTAGTTCGGAAATAGTTCTTTACAATTCCAAAAATGAGGTACTTTTCCAAAAACCTCGACCTTTTCTAAAATATCAATCCTCTTATTTATAATGAATCATTAACTAAAAATAGTTATTACAAGTGCAAGTTAAGTAAAACAAAATATCGCCACATGATGTTTTCATCTCTCTGTTCTCTAAGAATCATCAAATGGTTTTACTGAAGTGGATGACTCTTCTCGTACTCCGACCACTTGATGAAGAGTTCCTCACATGTGTTGGCATACGGGAACCTTTGCTGGTCCATCAGGGCTGAAAGAATTCCTTTCACTTCTATTGCATGTGCTCTATACTTGATTATTTTAACACTCAACCACTACAAGACTACTTGATTTTTAATCTGATGCTCCATGAAATGATGTACTTGACCTGGCGCCATGCTCACCACCTTTGCTATCTCGGCTGTCCATGTTGAGTCTTGTTCTGCATATTTCTTAATTATGTCATGCAGGTCAAAAAAGTATCTAGGTAAGACAAATTATGGGAGTCCGATGTCTTTCATCTCCTGATTAATATTTTCCTAGCTCTTTTCACAATCGTCCCACTTCTATCTAATATCCCGCCAAGGTTCCTGGGCTATTTTTACCCAGTATTGGGTTGCTTTCCTGATCCAATCTATGATGTTGTCCCTCAGCACCCGAATGTCGTGCTCTTCAGTGTCTCGGACTTTTTGAACTGCACTGATGTAATCTATTATTTCCACTACTTGATGGGATTTTTCATACCACCTCTCCACATCCTTGTAGGTCACTAGCGCCATAAGGGTGTCTTCTTGGAAGTCATCTATACCTACAGTGAAAAGGTGTCGTTCATTTGTGAATTTGGCATAGATGTCTTAAAAATCACTTCTCAAAAACATCATGGCCTATGTGGAGTCCTGATAGAATTTTTCCAAATGGATCAGATGCTCCAACTCCTTAAGTGCAACAGCCAAATACTTTTCATCCATTCTTTCTCTATCCAACGTGGCATCTTTGATAACCATCCCTGTGTCGATAACCTCAGACATCTTAGCATGATCTATGTTGAGAAACTTCTCCTCTATGGTGATGAGAATCGAATTATCTAACGTAATCCTCCTCTTCTTAGTGGTTATCTTCATGATGGCTTTTCTCTTCCGGTCATAGGCGATCTCTTTTATATCGATGACCTCATCAACACGTTCATGGATTTGTTACATTCGGGGATTTGTTGTTCTCCCCAGGTTAGAGTATTTCCTAGGATCTCGACTATGTTCACCTGTTCAAGGATGGGTTCCTGAACTTCTTCCATATGTCCCGATGGCTCGACCTTTGTTTGTTTCTCACCAAATGGTGAGGTATTAGCAAAAAATGAACCACCAGGGGTAGGTTCAATATTTACTTGGTAATTGGTTGTTGAAGTGTCGATTTCTTATTGCGCAACTTCCTCTTTCTGACCTCCTGATCCCAGCTCATCCCTCGAGCAGTCCATTTGGGTTCCCGAAAAGTTGAGTAGTTCATCATCTAAGAAAATTTTTACCTCATGGTCGCTCTGCAGATGTCTTTGAATTGGAGCATCGAGACCTGGGGTGGATGCTCTCTCAGGTTATTTTTCCTCTGTAATCTACACTAGAGTCACCAGGGACACCTCCAAACTCTCCTCATCATCATAGATGATTATTAAGTCAAAAAAGGGGTTTGGTAAAATTTTCCCACCTGGTGTCTTTGCTATCTCATGATGGGTTGAAATTCCACCCGGTGATCTAATCTGTGGTGGTGGAAATTCAGGGTTTTATGGCCCGATGATTTCTTCAAGTTGTATTGTCTCTAGACCACTTGGCTCTCCTCTCCTTTCGATTGGGTCATCAATGGGAATCCTAGACATATCTACAAGATTAGGTTCATTCTACAACTGATTAATGATTCTCTATGCCCCTTCTAGCAAGAGAAATCCTCTTCATTGTGCCTTTGTAGTCTATGTTTCTCTAATTTCTTCCCCAGCTCCGAGGGCCTCTTGAGACAACTGCTCTATTGTCTCCACTTGTTAATCCATGCTCATGGCCTTGAACCTGGTCATATTTTGGTTGGCCATCCTCTATACTACCTCTTCCCAGTCCTGAGTGCACTCCATGAAAATTTCATCCTCAAATTTATCATGTGCGTATGGCCAGCAGGAGGATACCTGTGAAGCATGTTGAAGCACCAAGCCTTTAGGATCCTTCTTGATGAATAGGCCTATTGGGAACCTTAATTCAATTTGGCTTAGCCCTTCATGTTTATCTTGAGCAGTGTCCTTTACCAAATAAAAACACACATGGAAATCGTAGGGTATGAAAGCCCACTTCTTGTGCTTGACTAGCATGGCGTTATAGTCCTGCAAGATAGTTTGATAGAAGATTTCTCCCACAATGATCCAGTCTGGGACGTGATAAGGAAGTATATGCGGTGCTCTGGTGGCCCTGAACACCCTAATATAGGTTGAGAATTCATTCAAATACCAGTGGCCCACCTTTGCTACCAATTTCTTGGCTGTTGCAGATAGTCTCGGGAATTCCTTTTTAAATACAATAAAATGAATTTCATCGCAAATGAGTGTGTAGGATTTTTTATCATGTTCTCCCATAGTATGTTGAAATAGACGTGGATAGGGATATCTGCAACATGCCAGCTTAAATTCATGTCGATGAATAAATTTCTCGTATAGATAACATCAAGCAAGTACGAGGACATGTGGAAATCAGGTACTTCCCCTTCTTTCGATGTCTGAGCGTGCTATACACAAATGTTCAATTTCTTTGAAATTATCACTCCCTAGTTGAAGTTGCTTCCAAAGATATCCATTGTGTATGCCAAGGGAATCCATGCTTCTGAAAACTTGGAGCAGTCCTTCTCTCCATACAGTCGGCAGATGAGAACCATCAAATATATGTATGGCTCCCTCAAGTTAAATTTCCCATACCAGCCATTTCTCCGGTTGGTAAAATTCTTGTCCTCCTTCCACCATGAGGCCATCAATTGGCTGGTGTCACAGGATTCATAGAACTTCACCATGAATTTTGTGTTTAGCTACTCCTCTGGGTCTCTGAGTTTGTATTACTTTTGGACTTCTGTCACGAGGAAAACTCCAACACACACGCCATTCTCATCATTGATCAAGTACTTCTGCATGTGTGTATGGTCGATTAGCCACTTCAAAACTTCTATTCAAGGGAAAACAAAGTTTCTACTAGCTACCATGTGAAAATATGACCGTCGTATATTTGGGAACACCTGGTCATCGAGCGCCCTTACATCCAGGTCATTGTGTGGGATACACTTTGGGTACTCCTCCCAATTGATTTTGTTGAAAAGGTCCCCCCACTATGGGGGAATTACTTTGGATCTGGTGCTTGATTCTGTATCACCAAAGACTGGAGGTCGGAAAAAGGATTTCTTTGTTGAGTATTTTATGATCGACTCTGCCCTAGGAGTGTACTCCAACTACCTTGCAGTACCAGCAGAAGAACCTTCACCTATTTCTACTTCTTTTATCTTGGGTTCTCTCGACGAGAATCTGGTGGTTGGATTTCTTGGAGGAATTTTCCATCTGCTACTTTTTTAACCTGGTCTTGATAATATGAGAATCGACATAGTCTCGAGACGCTTGGTTTTCTTCTTCGAAATCTCTAGAATTCAAACTTGTGCACATAATGAAATTTTTCAAAGTCATTCTAGAGATTTAGGAATGATGAACTTACGTTGTCACATCAGCCATTCAATTTGGCTTATGAGTGTAGTTCTATTAAATTTTCCACCATATCTTCAAAGACGTTTAAAATTAAATTCGATCATGGGTTGACGATGTGGGCGCAGGTTGTAACGTGGCCTATCAACAATTATAAATTGTTGTCGTTCAATTGGCGCACGAGGTAATAAAAAATGCAGGATGAATAATTAATTGGTCTATCAAATGTCATAATCTGATCATATCTTGTGTCGAAAAAATCCCATCATTTTGTTAGTCCAGCTGGTGAGTCGAGGGTCAGGATTCTGCTTTGAACATTTTTTGTTGATATCTTCTTGCAAAATATTCGATGTAGATCGATCTTATCGTACAAAGATGATGTGGAAAAGTTGACTAGGAGGTGTGACTAGGACATAGGGAACCTTAATATGACTCAGGACGAAACCAGGTTGTGTGACACCCCTGCGCGACAAAGACACGTGGCACTCGAGATCAATGTCTTCATTTACTCTAGTCAATCAGAATCAAGAATTTCCTTAAGCTATATGTTATAAACCCGATCCTATCTCGTTGACGTCGAAAAGGTATCAAGGATCTATGATCGACGATAAACCTACCCAAGTGCTCCTAGATCGACTCTCTCGAAAAATTCCCGATGTCAAAAGTGTATCGGGGATCGATGATCGGCGGTTTTTTTAACACAGAAAAAATCAATTGTTTTAATATTTTTAGACTTTCCCTGACCCCAAGAAAGCGCATTGATCATCGGCTATCATTGATTTATTTATGGATTTTGTCAATTTCTATCCCTACCATATTTTGCCGATGCTAATGGGGATCGACTATCTCTTGAAACTTTGTGGTGAATAACTCATGCAAACCAACTCTGCCTTCTAGGGATGTCGATGGTGCATCGACAATAGACAATTAGTGTAACTGTGTGGCCACTTTACCTGATTTAATTTTTCCGACATCGAACATAAGCCTGTTAGGTGAAATGTTAGTCGCAGATTCTTAGTTAGGATGTCAAGTTATTTTAGACAAAAGGTTTCATCTAACAAGTTCAAACACTCTAACTTGATTTATAAGAGTCATGAAAAAAAAACAAAATAAACCATCCCCACCATGTGAACTAAATTTAGACAATAAAACAAAACAAGTGGTACCCAAAAAGTGATAAAATTTGATAATCATTTTAGGGTGTGTTGAGTTCTCAACAAATGGATATTTATTGGGAGAAAGAAGAATCTTTGTTCCTTCCTTGGGATTAGCTGATGCAGAAGCTGGTTAAGAAACCAACTATTTTTTTTTTATCAGATTATTTTTTATCCTTGTGTTTAAAATTCCCCTGGTTCGTGAATCCAGGCCTACCTATGGAGTTTCATCATTTATTCCTCCTTCGTTCCTCTTGACCATGACCCATGACCCATTTTGAAAAGAGTTGAGTAAAGAATTCATGGGCACCAGACCTTTTAGTTATCATCATTCACTTGTTACGGTGTTGCTCTGCTGCCAGCGAGCGTCCATAGCCCTAACAAAGTCACATCAATGTCATTGGCCTTGCTCTTCTCTTAGCGATATTCCATAGCCCCGACAAAGTTATCTGTGTACCCTCTCCTACTTCATGGTCATTTGATATAATTGATTTATTTTTGGAAGATATGCCCTGAGCGAGTGGGAGAGGAGGATGTATGTTATCTGCAAGATGAGATGGTTAAGGTGAAATTTTTCTAGCTTTGTCTTGAGGTACATGTGGTCCTTTCCAAATTACCATATTTCCCTTTAGGTTTTACCACACCACTAGGTGGACACTTCATCATTTTCCAAGGTCGTTTATTTGCAATGATTAGACACATAACTCTTTTAAGAAAAACGCAGTTTGTCCAACGTTTGTTGTGTTGCATGTAAGCATGAGTGAGGAACATTTTTTTCTAAACCATATTGATTAAGGTCAACCAATGACTTTTGGAACACAAATTTATTGCACAAAAATACCACACAAAAGAAAAACAAAAATAAAGGACTCTGCAAAAATAGAATAACATGAAAACATACATTTTTATTTTATTTTATTTTTTAACAGAAATATTGTTTTAGAGCTTGGCCATTCACTCAGAGGGATTTGAGTTCCCCCCTTAGATTTTGAAACTGATAAGTTCCTGCCCCAAGTTTCTCGGCTACCTGGAAAGGTCTGAGCCATAGATTCCGAAACTTTAAATGTTTTTCCTTCGGATCATTTTCTCTATCCCATTTCAGGACTAAGTCTCCTACTTAAAAATTCTTCTCTCTGGACTTATGCTGGTCAAACCACCATTTAACTATATTTTGATAAGCGATGGACTTTGATTTTGATTTCTCTCTTTCTTCTTCCAACACAAGGAGGGTATCAATTCTCTTCTGAATAACTGATGAGGGTTTTTTTCTAGATCCCTAAGCAAGATAAAGAGATGGAAGGTATAGCCCATTCAGGAGAATGGCTTCTTGTCTGTATACCAGAAAATATGGGGAGTTCCCTATAGCTTCCTTGGGTGTTACTATATCGTCCCATAAGGCATTATGAAGTGAACTATGCCAACTTCTATGATTGTCTGCAACTGTTTTCTTCAATATCCTCACTAGGTTCTTATTGGTTGATTCTGCAACTCCATTCCCCTATGGATAATAGTTTGCAGAGTATCTGATTATGATTCATTTGTCTAGAGAAAAATCTGTTAGTAGGGTGGAAGAAAAGTAAGCGTAATTATCAAAAACAAGAAAGGAAGGTATATCAAGCCTTGTGATCAATTGTTGTTCTATGAATTGTATTACCACCTTTTCATTTACGTGAGTTAGAGGGATGGCCTCTGCCCATTTCGTAAAATAGTTTGTAGAAGTCAGTATGTATCTATTTTTTTTTTAAGAACTCGGGGTAATTTCTCCTATGACATATAACCCCCATTGCTCGAATGGTCTAGATATGGCCACTGGTTGGAGTGGTACAACTGTTCTCTTTTCCCTCCTCGCGCTTATTTGACAAGTTTTACAGTTTCTAGCATATGTATGAGTGTCTCTAAATAGAGTAGGCCAGTAATAGTCAGCTCTTAGTATCTTATGAGCAGTGATATTCCCTACAAAGTGTCCACCTACAACACCATCATGGAGCTCCTTCAGAACCTTTTCCATGTCTTCACGTTCAAGACATCTCAAAAGTACCCCATCATAGTTTACGGGGAAGAGCACCAAATTTATGAGGTGAAATTGTGTCGATTTTAGTATGAGAGCTCTCCTTTCCTTAGGGTTTAGGTTTTCTAGGCACATCCTGTGATGTAGGAGATAGGTTAGTTTTCCATACCAAGAATCCTTCCCTGGGGGAACATATAAAAATTCACTACAACACAATGCCAATTCCTTCTCCCACTTAGAGTCTTCATTTACTTGGTCTTGGGCTTCAACGGCTAGTTTACACAATCTTTGTCCCTTAACCAGTTTGGTGGGTTTTATATCTAGATCAAATTCTTGGAAAAATGCCATCCAATTTCATCTTATTTCCCCCATCTCATGTTGAGTGAATAAGGATCACACTATGGGATGAGGCACAATGACTTTGGTGTGATTTTTTAGGATGTAAGATCTGAAATGTTTTACTGCTTTGTATACCGCATAACCATGTTTGTCTACAGCAGGGTAATTCAGTTCGGCCCCTTACATATTAGTGCTCATAAATGAAATCGGGGCCTCATTGTTGTCATCATCCTTCTGAGTTAATATTGCAGCTAAAGATTGGTCAGTGGAAAAAGTATAGAGGAAAAAATATTTGCTAAAGTTGGGATTTCACAACACTGAAGCTTGAGATATTGCAGTCTTAATATTGCTGAAATCATTTTTTCATTCCTCATCCCACTTAAATTCAACATCCTTGCAGATCATTTTTTGTAAGGGTTTGATAGTTTCAATGAAGTCGGGGGTGAACTTCCTCACAAAATTGATTTTCCCAAAGAAGGATTGCATAGCCTTTTTGTTGTGGGGTAAGGGAAGTTGAGCTATTGCCTTAATTTGTTCTGGGTCTATGCGAATTCCTACTTGATATATAAAATGACCTAGTAATTTCCCTTCCTCGACACCAAAGATAATTTTCTTAGGTTTTAAAGATATACCGTATTTTCTACACCTTTCGAAAATATGGGTTAGATGTTGAATGTGATCTTCTTTCTTCTTTGAATACATAGTTACGTCGTCCAAATAGACTACTACACACTTGTTGATCAATCCCCGAAACACTACATCTATGTCCCTCTGGAAGGTTTCCCCTGCATTAATTAACCTAAAGGGCATGCATTTATAAGAAAAAATTCCCCACTTGGTTCAGAAGGTAGTTTTCAATCGGTCCTCTTTCGAGACTAGAACCTAGTTGTAGCCTGAAAAGCCATCTAGTAGGGAGAAAATATCAGAACCAGACACGGTCTTTAAGAGTTGTTCCATTGGTGGGACTAGGTAGTTATCCTTTTCTGATTCTCTATTGAAGTTTCTAAAATCCACACATAGGCGGATTTCCCCGGACTTTTTCCTGACAGGGACCAAATTTTCCACCCAAGCAGAGTATCTAACCTAGAAGATAATTTTTGCGTCTAGTAATTTTTTTAACTCTTGACACATGAGGGGTTCTAGAGATGGGTGGTACTTCCAGATCTTTTGTTGGAAGGGTTTTACTCCGGACTTTAACGACATTGTGTGTTGAATAATACGAGTGTCATAATTTTTCAGATCTCGGTAGGACCACGCAAAAACATCTTGATATTCTCTTAAAATTTTGAGATAGGATTTACTTTCTTCTTTAGACACTGTCTTGCCTAGATTTATATTTTTAGGGTTTTTCTAGGTTCCTAGATTTATAGTCTCATACATGGGACACAAGCTCCCTTTATTTGTGTTTGTTGACCCTTTAAATATTCCCCTTAAGTCAAATAGGTTCTCCAAATTGGCTACCACTTTTGGTATCGTGTGAAACTTGGGTATGTTACTAGGGTGATCTATTTCACATCTTTGTTCATGGGAATCTGTTTCTACTAATTTTTGTTGAAATACTTCATCGTCAATAGCTAGGTCTTTAAATTTTTCCTGATTGGTTAGGAAGTTTTTAATATGTTCATCCCCTTCAAAGACCTTTTAGTTAGAAATATTGTTGGGCACTGATGGTTTGTAAAATAGTTCCATGGTGAACTTGGAGGCTTCATAGTCCTCTGAAGGGGATAGCCTTGAAGCAGAAGTGGCTAGGGAATCAACAAGAGTATTCTTTGTTCTGGGGATCATTGTTACATTGAAGGCTTTCAAATGTTCTACTATCTTGTGCACTTCCTGTTGATAATTCCTCAGGTGGGAAGAGTTGCAATGTATAGTATTTTTTACATTCCTAATGATGATTTTAGAGTCCTCGAAAATTTTTAGTTCTTTAATGTTTAAGTCTATGGATTTATTTATTCCTTTCACTAAAGCTTCATACTCGACAATGTCATTAGTGCATTCAAAGTCTAGTCTGCAGGACAGGAAAAAAATTTTCCCCTTTGGGTCAATGAGAATACATCCCGCTCTCGACCCTTCTTGCAATTTAGACCCATCAAAGTACAGGGACCAAACTTCTGAGCTAAAATCATCAACTTCTCCATGCCTACTAAATTCCTCCTCTCCACCTACTTTGTCTGTGGTTTCCAACAGAGGTTCTTGACAGAAGAGGGTTTCTTCTACCGCCACTAGTATATTTACTTGAAAATTCATTTCAGAGTTTTGAGTAAGAGGCACATCATATGAGAGAGGGGAGAAATTGTCGAAATCAGAATCATAGAAGTATTTTCCTAGCATAGGGAAACATGTTGACGAGGGTTCATTGAAGGCTTCTAAATCGATGACAGTATGTTTGAGATACCTTTCCCTATCAATCCTAATCATGTTTGTGTGTCCCTTTAATGGAAACCAAGGGTGATCCCAGTTCATGCTAAAGTATCCATTCAAATTTTTAGACCAATCTCGACTAAGTAGCAGTCCATAAGCTTCTGGTATATCCAATACAATGATGTTAATTACTTGAAACAATTTCGGGTGTGTAGCCACCCTGATCATGAAATCATTGAGTTCTCCAATAACGTTTACCTGAATTTTGTCTAGTTGTATAACGTGTTTATCACTTTTGAGCTGGACTACGTTTAATTTCTTGCAGATAGATAATGCAATGGAATTAGAGGATTCCCCTGAGTCAACTAAACAATTATGGAGGTTTATGTTGAAGACTTCAAACATTAAAAGGAAAGATGGGATGAAAGGATTTCCTTTTTTATCTATAGAGCAAGCGTTCACATTTGGTTTATTTTTTAGATCTATGGGAGATGGATTATCCCCTTGGTCAGTGATTGTTATAGGGGTTTCTACTGACTTCAAGGCTTGTAACATAAAGTCCTTTTGCTGGGGAATTCTACACATGTCCATGACCGATACATTTGTGTTCAATATTTTTAAATCTTATACTATGTTGTGGTCTAGCTTGGGTGATTCTCATGTGTGGATGTTTATGTGATTTAATTGGGGGGGAAAAGGTGATTTTGGGTGATCGAGTGTTTGTTTTACTCTCGAGGTTTGGGAAATGGTAAGATCATTTGAGACCGGTTGACCCCTACTTTGCGTTTGCATATCCAAAAGCTCAGCGGGTGGTTCTTGAACTTCAAATATATCATCGGAAGGCATTGGAAAGTTAGGATCCCACAACATCATGGTTGTTTATTTTGGCAGGTCAACTTCTTCCTGATCGAAAATATTCACCGCTGAGCCGCTTGATTTTTCGGTAAGGGAAAATTCATCTAGGAACTAATTGGCCATTATATTCGTGGCATACACCCATTGCGGAAAGTCTCTTTCAGAATGTTTCTCTTGATGATAGGTACATAAAGAGTTGGATGTTACATTTCTCAGGTCAATGTTTAAGTTGGTTGGGGGAGGTTCAATTTCTTTGAACGGTGGGTTTCTTTTAAAAATGGTTTATAAGGCCTTCGGCCTTGGTTTCCTTCCCCTGCACTTATTTTCATGTCTATGATTTCATTTGGAAATTTCTTTATCATCCGTTGTAAGTATTATATTCCTCAGGGTTTAGTCAACAAGAGTCCTCTCCTAGGTGGAGATTGAGATTCCTTCTTAACTAGTGAGACCTCACCCTCTTTACATCCCTTCATTTGGAATTCAATTATTTTGTCTTCCTTGAAATTTTCAGCTAGGGTATGCTTGGCAACCCTTTTTACAAACATGGAAATAGAAGCAGGGAGAGCATTAGCATATACCTCAATTTGCAACTCCTGAGTGGGTTTAGCTTCGGGTTGAAATTTGTTCAGGATAGTGGTAAATCGTTAGTTGAAGTCTTTAACCTTTTATTTTGAACTCATGGTGTGGGCAAACAATTCAGCCATTAAATCTTTTGTAGTGGTTTCTTCTGCAAAGTTGTCTAAAAAATACTTTTGAAACTTCGTCCAACTAGTTATGGACCCTACAGGAAAGTTAAAATACCACATGGAGGTTGAATTCTCAAAGGTATAGGGAAAAATATTGCATACTACTTCTTCATGTTGGACATTCATCAGTCTAATAGCTAGTATGAACTTCTTAATATGGTCTTCAAAAAATCCTGAGGTTTCAAGGTCAAATTTGGGGAGTAAATTTTCTGGATGTCAAGGGAGGTTATGTACCCATCCCAGGATTTCTAGAGCATCTCTGGCCAACCAAAGTTGATTATTTTGAGGTGGTTTTCCCATTTCTTCATTATGATCATTGCTATCCTCCATGTCATCTAACTCTGAATCTAAGCGATCCGAGTTAAACCCTTCCTCGTCAGATTCAAAATCGTGGGGCGAAGAGTAGTTACCAGCTAGTGTTTCAAGAATCAAATTAAGGGGATGTTCGATCTCTTTAAGGGAGAAATATGTTAGGTATTCTACTATGTGAAAAAAAAACTGGTCGGGGATGTTGACCACTGGTCTGCTTACTTGTTTTCTACGAGGAAGTAATGGGGCTAAGGGTAACAATATGATTTTTCAGGCGTAACCTCTTGTGATTGTTCTAAACTGGTTCAACTCGTGGGGAAGAGCATAAGGTATTTCAGGAAATAGATTTTATTCCTCTTGCCGGGGTGATTTACTCGTTTCAGGAGTACTCAACGTGTGTGGGATATCTTGAGAATGAATAGCCATGCATGTGGGTTGTTTTGAATTTGTAGGCTATGCCGAATTTTATATCAGAAATATTCTTAGCCATTCATTCACATGCCCCTCCTTCTAGTGACAATTCTGTTGAGGGGTCATAAATCCCTTTAAATCAACAACAAGACCAAACCTGCCATGAAGGCCCAATTAGAATATGCAGTGTTTGATAGTGGAATGGTTCTCCATATCTTTCGATCTGACCAAATTATCGATGGGATTTACGTAGTGATTGACATGATATCTTCTTATGAAAGTTCCTCCTTAGTTTAAACATTCTCTTTTTTGTCTTTTCTTTTACTAGAAGGGTATGATTAAAATATGTGTGATGGTATAAACTAGATGTTAAAAGGGGGGTTCTTAACTACTGAAGAAGGTTGAGCTTGGGATAACCCTTGTGTTGAAGCATGCAGACAAATATATTCACACCTATGACAAGCCTAGTACTAATACATTGACTTGTTGGTATTTCAATTATTGACTAAGATACAATTATCGAAAGAAAACACACATGCAATAAAATGATGGCAAGAAAAATAGTTTCCTTAGATCTAGCATTAATCACACATTAACACAACGATTTGCATTCATAATTAGAGGCAAAAACTACAAAAAATATTGAAACAAATAACTTATCAATAGATTCAGAAACTCTTACTCATTACAACATCCATTCATGAAATAAAGTCGGAAGTAATTCCTACTCAAATCCAATCACACAATGCCTTTTATGAAAAACATAAGTTTGTCTACAGTCCTAAACATGACTTCTCAATTAAGGTAGTTTAGAAATAGTTCTTTACAATTCCAAAAAAGAGGGTCTTTTCCAAAAACCTCAACCTTTTCTACAAGTTCAATCCTCTTATTTATAATGAATCATTAACTAAAAATAGCTATTAGAAGTGCAAGCTAAGTAAAACAAAATATCGCCACATGACGCTTTCATCTCTCTGTTCTCTAAGAATCATCAAATGGTTTTACTGAAGTGGATGACTCTTCTTGTACTCCGACCACTTGACGAATATTTCATCACATGTGTTGGCATACAGGAACCTGTGTTGGTCCATAGGGGCTAAAAGAATTTATTTCACTTCTATTGTATGTGCTCTATACTTGATTATTTTAACACTCAACTGCTACAAGACTGCTTGGGCATTAATCAGATACTCAGTGAACTTTTGTACTTGACCTCGCACCATGCTCGTCACCTTTTCTATCTCTGTTGTCCATGTCGAGTCTTTTTCTGCATGTTTCTTAACTATGTCATGCAGGTCAAAAAATTCTTCGGGTGAGATGAATTCTGGGAGCTCGATGTCTTTCATCTCCTAATTAATCTTTTCCAGACTCTTTTCGCAATCGGCCCACTTCTCATGAATCTCCCACTGAGGTTCCTGGGCCATTTTTACCCAGTATTCAACTGCTTTCCTGATCCAATCTATGATGTTGTCCCTCAGCACCCGAATGTTGTGCTCTTTTGCGTCTCATCATTTTTGAACTACGATGATGTAATCTATCCTTTCCATTGCCTGATGATATTTTTCATACAACCTCTCCATGTCCTTGCAGGTCTCTAGCACCATAAGGGTGTCTTCTTGGAAGTGGGCTATACCTATAGTGAAAAGTTGTCATTCATTCGTGAATTGGGCATAGACATCTTGAAACTCACTTCTCAAAAAAATCGTGGCATGTGTGGAGTCCTAGTAGTATTTGTCCAAATGGCACAAATGCTCCAACTCCTTAAATGTAGTGGCCATCTCCTTTTCATCCCTTCTTTCTATATCCAATGTGGCATCTGTGATAGCCATCCCTGAGCCGATAAGATCGGATGTCTTGGTGTGTTCTGTGCTAAGAATATTCTCCTCTATGGTGATGAGAATCGAACTATCTAATGTAAGCCTCCTCTTCTTAGTGGTTCTCTTCATGATTTATTTTCTCTTCCAATCATAGGCGATTGCTTGTATATCAGTGAACTCATAAAAAAATTTAGATATTTGTTGTTCTTCCCGGGTTAGAGTATTTCCTAGGCTCTCGAGTATGTGCACCTGTTCTAGGATGGGTTCCTGAAATTCTTCCATATGTCCCAATGGCTCGACCTCCATTTATTTCTCACCAACTGGTGAGGTATTGGCCAAAACGGAAGCACCAGGGGTAGGTTCGGTACTTACCTGGTAATTGGTTGTTGAAGTGACGATTTATTGTTGTGGTACTTCCTCTTTCTAACCTCCTGATGCTAAATCATCCCTTGAGTTGTCCATTGGGGTTCTCGACAAGTCTATTAGTTCAACATCTAATACATTTTCGACCTCATGGTCGCTCTGTGGATGGATTTGAATTGGAGCATCGGGACCTGGGGTAAATGCTCTCTCAGGTTATTTTTCCTCTGTAATTTTCACTGGAGTCACCAAGGACACCTCTAAAATCTCCTCATCATCGTAGATGATTATTAATTCAAACAATGGGTTTGGTACACTTTTCCTACCTGGTGTCCTTTCTATATCAAGCTAGGATGAAATTCCCCCTGGTGATTTGATCTGTGGTGGTGGAACTTCAAGGATTTCAGGCCCGATGATTTCTTCAATTTGTATTGGCTCTAGGCCACTTGGATCTCCTCTTCTTTCGATTGGTTCATCAACGAGAATCCTCAACATCTATATAAGATCAGGGTCATTCTTCAACTCATCAATGATTCTCTGTGCCCCTTCTAGCAAGAGCAATCGTATTCTTTGTGCCTCTGTAGTCTCTACCACTCTAATTTCTTCCCTAGCTCTGAGGGCCTCTTGAGACGACTTCTCTATTGTCTCCACTTGTTTATCCATGCGCATGGCCTTGAACCTTGTGATATTTGGGTTGGCCATCCCCTGTACTACCTCTTCCCAGTCCTGAGCATACTCTGTGAAAATTTCATCCTCAAATTTATCATGCACATATGGCCAACATGATGATACATGTGAAGTATGTTGAAGCACCATGCCTTTGGGTTCATGCTTGCGGAATCAGCCTGTCATGAACTTGAATTCAAGTTGTCTCAGCCCTTCTTGTTTGGATTGAGCAGTGTCCTTTACCAAATAAAACCCCACATGGAAAATGCAAGGTATGAAAGCCTACTTCTTATCCTTGACTAGCATGGCATTATAGCCCTACAGGTTAGTATGATAGCAGATTTCTCCCACAATGATTCATTCTGGGACGTGAGCAGGGAGTAGATGTGGTGCTCCGGAAGCCCTGAACACCATGATATAGGTTGAGAGTTCATCCAAATACTAGTGGTGCACCTTCTCTACCAATTTCTTGGCTGTTGCGGATAGTCTTAGACATTCATTTTTAAATACGATAAAATGAATATGAGAGATGAATTCATCGCAAATGAGTACGTAGGATTTTTTATACTTGTTCTCCCATAGTATGCTAAAATAGACGTGGGCATGGAGCTCTGCAACATGCCATCTTAAATTCATGCTAGCGAAGACATTTCTTGCACAGATAACATCGATCAAGTACGAGGACATGTGGAAAGCGGGTGCTTCCCCTTCTTTCGGTGTCTAAGCATGTTTTACACAAATGCTCAATTGCTTTGAAATTATTGCTCCCTAGTTGAAGTTTTTGTCAAAGATCGCTTACCATCAACCAAGAATTTACAATAAGCTTACCAAGCTGGATCGATGGCCCTTGTCGATGCCAACATGGAAGCTTTTAGATCACCAGATGCTAACTTCTACGAGAGTCAAATTCACTGAATCCAAACTTGCATTAATATCCAACAAGTAGGTTCACAAAAAGAGTCTCTTTGTTAATCAAATCTACATCATAACAATTCTATTCAATCTACATCATAACAATTATCTTCTTAATCTACATAATAATACTTCTTCTCCTCTTAATCTACATAATAATACTTCTTCTCCTCTTAATCTACATAATAATAATTCTTCCCTCTCATGAAGAGAGGGCACTATCTTTTATACATGAGAGCTTTGAAAAGGAGATACACATCTCATAATTACATATCCACTTTTCTCTCAACCAATTTCCCATTATTACAAAATATTATCCCTTCAAATCCTCACACATATCTCTCATATATCTTGGATAAGATATGACAACCAAATCTCCATGATCTTCTCCTTGGAATAGGCTTGAATTATCTCCTCAAATCTTAAAATGGTGGAGGAAGTATTCGAGAAGTCTTTTTGAATTAACCCTTCACATATTCCTACACATGATAAAGCTCACACATTTTTGAGATATATATGAAAACATGTCAATTTTCTAATAATTAATCACAAATTCCCTTTTAATACTAAAATAAATGATTTGGAAAATAATAAGGTTAAACCCATATTTAATTATGAAAATGGTATCATGAAAGGTTAATGGGGCAATGAAATGTGAAGAATGATGAAGGGAAAGGTGGATGGAAATACGACATTTCTAAGTCCCAACAAATGCACATATTCAAATGTTTTGAGAATCAGAGTGACACATACCATGATATCCAAACTCATTACCTCATGGCGCAAGACCCAATGTTGTTGAAGGACTAGGACGATGGGATGGATTTTGTTTCTACTGACATGATGGAGGTGTCGAAGAAGAAGGATGGTCCCTCCAGGGCCAGGCTCAAGTCAATATGGCTCTTGGTACTCAATGTCTAGTACCTGTGGGCCTCAAGACATAATCTCCTTAGTTATCCCTAGGCTAGGGGATAACATCTGGCTCCAAATCAGGGAGATGTGCTCACCGTAGAGTGCATGCGAACCTCAACATATTTGGTATGACACGTGATCTGCTAGATCTCAATAAAATCTATTAGTAATCATTTGGGGTGGTGAGATCACCTCTGGCTCATATATGGTACAATAAAATGAAAGTAATCAAGCATATATACAAATGGAAACAAAACTACTCTAATATGAAATGTAGATGGTATATACAATGAATGCAAATTCCTACCTACTTACCTACACTTACCTGTGAATTCAATTCTCTGCCCCTTGATGGGGTTTGAGGAGGTGTCTATCAACCAGTAATGGGTGCCTTCTTCCTTCCAATATGTATAAATAGTAGGCATCATTGACTGAATTTCTTCCAACTCTAAAGGGTCCAAGCCAAAATTGTGCACTTCCTTTGACAATAGTAGGCTCTCCCTTCTTTGTATCCCACATCCAAACTATATATCCCTCTTTGTAATCCTTGGTATTGAATTTGGTTGTCTCTTGTACAACCCTAGTGTATTGTCTTGAGGGAGGAGGGTGTGATTATGTTGTGAAAACTTCATGCTGGGACGGTCAGATCAATATGTCATCTTCTCCTTTCTTTAATAACTTGACAACCCCAACTTCTTTGTCTTTATATTTGTTCAGGAGCTATTGATACTCCTCCTTCTTCGACCATTGTATCTGATCAAAGTCTTCCTCTATAAAGAAAGGCATGTCATTAGAGGAAAATACAGGAGGAATCTCTTTGATCGGTTCATGTGTTTCATTAGTTCCAATGTCATCACCAATTTCTTGCACATGGAATTTGGTCATTGGCACATTTAGGAGGCGACTTATTTTTCCATCATTCATAGGCACATTGATATATGTGAGATCCATCTCTAGGGTGCCTCCCAGCATTGCAACAAACTTCCTAGATTATAACATTCCAGAAAAATCTGGGACATCCACCACCACGATATCCATGTGGATCACTCTCCCAGGGTATCTTACAAGGCATAATTTAACATTCTCAACTACCCCATGAGTGGGTATGGCTCTAGAATCAAATACACATACATTCCTGTAAGGTTGTGTGACATTTAGGCCCAATTTTTCCATGACCTTCAAAGACATCATGTTAGCACCTGCTCCTGAATCAAGCATACAGTTGTTAAGGCATTTGTTATTTATCAATAAGGTCATGAATAAATGTGGATGTCCATCATATTGAACCCTAAAGTGATCTGATTGAAACATAATAGGAGGGTCCATTGGTCCATCTGAGCTTTTTAAAAAAAAATTGAACCTTTCCTTTACAGATGGGACCTTGATGACTTCTCTTAAGGGAATGGTCACGTGAATTTTTGCTAATGCACCCTCAAAGTAAGAGTTCAAATCTACTTTTTCATTCTTGGGAGTATTATTAGGAATAAGTATGTTCATGGGTGGAGGTCTTGTTTGTGAAATCACAGGACCAATAGAGAGAGGTTGGTTCATTCTTTTTTTCCTAGTATATACTTGGAATTCTTGCTTTTTCATCTTTTCTCTTGATTCTTGGTCAAGGTTATTTATCATCTCCATCCTATCCTTCTTGGATTCTTCCTTTATGCCTTATTTATGTTCTTCAAGTGTAACATTAAGGCAATATTGAGGATTTTCAATGGTATGGTTAAGTATGTTCACTTGGTCATGATTACCATTGTTGAAATGACACTCATACTCCCAATGTGATTCACTGCACTATAAGAACCAAGGGTTTTCATATACTATATTTGCAGGGGATAAATTATTAGGAACCTCTTGATCATTCTTTGGTCTAAAAACTTGGTTCCCTTTTTGGAATTTCCATTTGTAAGGAACCCTAGGAGCTTGTTGTTGAGTTCTTTCTAGGTTGACAATCGTGTTCATCATTAGTTCTTGGGTTTTTACCATAGCATCTACAGTCAGTTGCAACTTTTCCAAGATAGAGATAATGTCTGAGATAGGTTCATCATTGTGGACTATATTAGGTTTAATATCCATTCTAACTCTTCGGGCTGAGAAAGGCTCGACTCTAGATGATAAAAGTTTGTCTTCAATCCTTGTAGCTACCTCTTGGTATTCTTGGACTATCTGAGGGGATTTATATTTGAGGAGATATCCCAACTATCCTGTAAAGGCTTTGGTATAAAGGAAAAGAAGGAAACTGTCAGACGGATGATGGCTTATTGGGATATTTTGCATCAAATTTTCAAATTTTTCATGGAATTCTCTAACAGTTTCATTCTCTTGTTTCATGAGGTTATTCAACCTTATAAACAACATTTTGGGGTCTTCCTTGACACTCCATCGTTTGAAGAATACTTCCTCCATCCTATCCATGGTTTTAATACTAGCATCAGGGAGCCCATTGTACTAGTGTCTAGCGCCATCATGGAGGGTAGCAGAGAATAATTTCATAGCTAGATCTTCAGCATCATAATTGATGGGATGAAGCTGGAAGAAGGCCCAAAAATTACTCATATGATCCTCGGCACTGACTACATCATTTCCAGTGAATTTAGGCAACTACTTTTCATACTTGGGGGGAATTTTCCTAGGGTATCCTGGTATACCTGTTATGTCTATCAATTTGAAGATCTTGGATGACCATTTCTTTTGGTTATTGGCTTGGTTTGGATTAACAATCTGATTTCTTGTGCTAGACATTGTGTTCAAAGGAAGATTTCCTCCAAATAATTATTTTACTACATGAGAGTTTCAGGGAGGTTTTCTTCTAAAGGACTAGGGAGGGTTGGTGTACCTCCCTGAGGTTTGTTGATTCACAAGATAGTTTTCTTGAAACTATCAAATGGATGAGGGGATCACCCTCAGTGGAGTCACCACATAAGCTTTGTGAAGTAAATGCTTTTGAGGAAAGGGTTACCGAAAAGTGTTGTCTTTGAGGATAATTGACTCAGTGTTCCCCGTTTCCCCGTCGGTGGTGCCAAAATGTTCTCACAAAATTTGTACATGCCCAAAGGGAAAGGCTAAAGGAGGGAAAATTGGCATAACAAGAGGTTTTACTATCACTGTCACCTTAATAAGACACCTCTTTCTATTTAGGGATGATAGCCCAAGGGAGATGTCCCCGATGACCTAGCAGTTTGAGAAGGCAAAGGTTAAAGTATCAAGAAAAGATATCCCCTCTCACAATTCACACCGATTAGAAAGTCCCAAAGTTTTAACAAATGAAGCAATGATATTCTTTAGTGTACATGCCCAGAACAAAGCAATAAGGAAACACTATTTTTTGCAAGTACAATTTGATGTTAGTGCTTCATAAAATATTGGACTTGTTAATGAAATCAATAAGTTGATACAAGATGAAGCAAACATAAATTATATAACATAAATATATATATATAATGATGGCTTCACAATAAATTCCTTAAATAAGCTTCAAAATGACCAAAAATGATGATCTAACAATAACAATATACCAACACTTATCAAAAGTTGATTAAGCAATGTAAAAATCAACTTTTGTAATTTATTTTGAGAGATTTTACTGCTGTAATAATTGGTTGTAGCTTACTTTTGTAAAAGAAACAAGAATGTTAATGGATTAGTCTAATATAGGGTTAGGAAAGGTTAGTAGGTAGCTTGAGGTAAAATATTTAAGGGTTGTTCTTATCAATCAATCAAATGTAAGGTCTAGATCATTGTCTTTAGGGCTAATGGAGTCACTTTTTGCAGAAGCAATCTTGAAGGAATAAAATTATAATGTGTGAGCTAAGGACAAAGAGGCATTATGGTTGAGGTGTCGGTAACCCAAGGCCTCAATCAACAATCCCTAGAAGGAAAATGGCTACTAGGAAGTAGGTAACCCTAGGCCCTAGCGCTTTTCCTTCTTCTTTAGCTCAAGCTTGAAGTAAATAATGGCTTGATGAAGAAAATGATGCTAGAGTGCTACAATGGTAGGGCCCTAGCACAATGCTTCAAAGGATAGGCTTTCTAGAAAAATCTAGTAGGTGAAAAGCTAGAAAGACAAGGACAATAACATCTGCTTGATATCCTAGGGTTTTAAGCTAGAAATTTCATAATATTAGTAAAATGAAAAGGAAATGTACTACAACCATTCAAAGTAAATAAGAATTGCAAAAATTCACTTACATTCACCAAGAATAATCTAGCCAATAGCCTAGTTGAAGACTTTCCATCAAGAAAATGCCAAAAATACCAAAATTAGCCACCTCCAAGAGTTGTGCACCACTTAATTTCAGCCAAAGAGCCTTAAAGGAGTCGAATTTCAGACCTCACTTGTGTGAGTGAAAGAATGATGATAAAATACAAGGGGAAAATCCATTATTTATAAAATCAAAATGACCTTTAATTACAAAATTAGGTCAAAAAGGTCGACATGGCCAATTTACATGAGAAAATCCAATTTTACATAAATTTTTCAAATAAAACCCTAATTTAAGATTTTTAGGGTGACGTCGTGCCCCTCCTAGGGTGACATTATCCTCCTTGTTGGAACATATCCCTCCAAGTGGAACGTTGGGGCTCAAAACCCCTCTAGAATTTCCACACATGCCAACCAATGTCATCCTCAAGTCAAGTGCCTCAACTAGGTGACGTCAAGGCTCTGAATGATGAATTCAAAGGCATTCAAGGGCCAACATCATGGTGAGAGGGGAACACTCCCCTGGGTCCAGGCCTGCCAGATTTTCTCTAGTGGAACGTCCTCCTCACTCTCCAGTGCAAGCCTCTGGTATAAGTCTTCCCCTAGTTGGGGTTTCAGTATCCATCTGGTGGGATTTTATCCCTATGGAGGTCTGAGCTAATCATATCCCCATGTGTAACTTTCTGTCAGGCATGGTCCTACAACAAAAACAAGTACACCCTCCATGGGCTCATAATTCATAGGGATCATAACAATGTCAGTCACATCTAATAATCAAGTTATCCAAACATGTGCATGAAACCCCCCTTTCCCAAACAAGTGCTCAAAGACGTTATGATATTCTACAAGCCATGTTTGGAGAGGGTTTTAGGATGTCCTATTGGTCTAATTATCCTTATATGTGGGATGTTTCTAGGTGAATACCAATCTAGGTCATGTAATTATATGAGATGGTATGGGGATGTTTGGGAAAATGGGTGCAGTGATGATAGGGAAATGTAGGGATTACCTATGGGTGCCTCTAAATAGGGTGAGTTGCACCTTGTCATGGATGAAAATGTTTCCAAGCCCATTCAATGCCTTTTTACCTTTTTATCTTATTTATTTTTATTTCAAGAGAATAGTTGGGGGACACTGCTCTATCTTGGTGACTAGTGATGACAGTGTTACCCACAAGAATTTCACAGAGATGAGAAGGATGGCTCGTGATGAGACCCCCTTTATCTTGGCTATGCTACCAAGAGACACTACCCAGGTGTGATGACCAACTGAATGGTAGTGTCATACCACTACATTCCCATGGACCTAATAGGTTGGCTCGTGATGAGACCCCCTATCCTCCAACTAGGTCTTGAGTTTATTTATTTTATGGGTTCCTCCTTTTCTTGTTGAGAATCCTTTGATTTCTTTCTCGAGGATCCCTCGGCAAAGAATACGAAGGTTTTGTTATTTTGGATTTTATCTTTTTCCAGCTACTTTTACCCTCTTGTCCTTTATCCCCTTCTTCCTACAAGGCAAGGTACAACCCTTTGCTAGCTTGGAAAACCAAATACATGAACCAATGCAGGGGATGGATGGGAGGGAAGATGATGGAAAGTGATAAGTATGGTGGCAATGGAAAATGGCCTTTCATGAACCCACCCAGTGGAAACTCACGCATAAGGGAACCAAATTGTTAGGGTGTTATGTCATCCTCCCAGGTATGGACAAGTTAAAAGGCATAAATTCCAAGCACATGTCATCAAGCAAAAGAGAATTAAATTCACATATTCAAATGTTTTGAGAATCAGCGTGACACATACCAGGATATCCAGATTCATTACCTCATGGATCAAGACCCACTACTATTGATGGACTGGGACTATGGGATGGATTTTGTTGTTTCTCACGGGATGGAGGCATTGAAGAAGAAGGATGGGCCCTTCAGGGATAGGCTCAAGTCAATATGGCTCTCGGTACTCCATGTCTAGGACCTATGGACCTTGAGACATAATATCCTTAGTTATCCCTAGGCTAGGGGATAACAGGACATCTCTGGAGTACCTCTAGAGCCAACATCACACAAGGGGTTTGACCCAGTTCCTCAACAATAGAGTAATTTGCAGCGGCTCTATCATTAGGGTTATGGGTAGAGCGCTTGAGTACTCCTTTCGAAATACAGGGTGAAGGCTCTAGTTTTTCGATCTATAAAGGCATCTCCAGTGGAGGGGGATACTCTATATTAGGTACAGTCTGTGAAGAACTGTAATCGTGAGAACGAGTGGCTACATTGACTTGAGACTTAACCATATTGATTCATAGATGATCACCATCTTGCGCTAGTGGGTTTTTTCTTCCACTTGCCACATTTTCAGCATTCGAGGAGCTCGAGGCCATGTGTTGATTATATGGAAAGGGATTATTCAGTACAGCAGGAAGTGGAGATAAAATCCTCGCAGATTCTGCAAGTTTGTGGTACAAGTGAGTAAGGTGACCATATGTACAAAGCTTGCAGGGAAAATTCACCTTTCTCCTTTATTTCTTTCCCTTGCCAACATTATTATTCAAATTCTCATTATTACCATTGTACTTGGGTTTATTATTATTATTCCTCCCACCCTTATAGTTGTTACCCTGTCCTTTATTTTTATTCCCTCCTGGTTGTTTGTTACCATTTGGGTTGGTTGACGACTACACATAATGTACATATTTCGACTGAGTGGGAGTGGACGACATGGATGAAGCTTTCCCTCCTACATACTAGTTTAGAGACAACTCTTTCAATTGGCTTGTCACCATGTATGCATATTTCATATTTGTGGAACCTACAATACCATCGGCATGAGGTCCGTGATTTTTCTAGGGTCGTAACTTGACCTTGGTGCATCTGGAAGAATTTTGTATAACATTTGAGACTGAGCATATATAAGATCTAACTGATGGGTTTTAAAAATCACTTCTTCCTCAGAAGTAACTCCAGATGTGGAAACATCCTTCAAAATATAAGGTTGTAAGGACTTAAGGAACCATTCTAAAAGGAACTTCGGAGGTATGTAGGCCTTTATCAACCTCTTCCATCTACACCACTCTTGGATGTGATCAAAGATATGGGTGGCTTTGTCATGGAGGAAGGTTGACAGAAGTTATATGTCGGCATCATAACAAACCAGAAATTGGAAGTGGTTGAGGAAGACTAAAAACATATGATTAAAAGAATTGTGCATCCCCCCAGGTAGCTCTATATACCATTTCATTGCAACCCCCGTGAGGGTGCATTGAAACAATCTTAAATGAATATAATCACTGTTAAGGGAATTAGAAGAGCACCAAAGATGGAAAGTAGTGATGTGATCTGGGATCCTCACCATTCTTGCCTCCGAATTTCAAAATATCCTAAGTAAGCTTGGTGGGTAGAGGCATCTTTGGGTCATGATGCACAAGATCATTCATTATTATAGACAAGTCTGGCAGATTGAGAATGGCCAGAAAAGGGAGACAGTGAGGTTGCTTGTATCAAGTCTGGCAGATTGAGAATGGCCAGAAAAGGGAGACGAGGTTGTAGCATCTGGCCCCAATCTCCCAGGAAAGATTGTTGCTAGGGAATCACAACCAATCCAGGTTTCTAGTATGCACCATGGCCCTTTCTGGGATTGTAAAACCCTCCTCCAAACTGATTCATAAGGGGTTGGTTGGGAACCATTCCAGTAGGAATGTTATGATCAGGGTTGTAAATATTCCCCCCGAACGGAGTAGCTCTAGGTTGGGGGTTTCCCAAGGCATGAAACTGACCTCCTTCAGGTGTGAATACGAAGGATAGAGGTGGATTTGTCATGCCAAACATGTTTCTCAGAATCGGTGTGGAGGAGGTAGGTGTAAAGTATGGAACATAAACAATAGTTTTTCCACCAGGTTGACCACTCCATTCAGGAGTATTAAGACCGAGATTAGACCCGCGGTGAAAAGAAGGTAGGCTTCCAACCATAGGATTCATTTGATGGATATGAGCACTGCCAAACGAGATAGGAATATGTGTAGGATCCATTCCCCTAATCCAAATAATAGTATTCAGGTTAGATGCTAGAATGGATGATGAAAATTGCAATGTGAAATTCGACATACCATAAGAAAAAGGGATAGAGGTCATAGGGATGGACTGACTTATCTAGATGTACAAAAAATAGACCCAAAAGGGTTCATCACAATGGTTTGAGTAGAAACCACGGGATGGATAGGAGTGATGATGGGAACCATCAGCACTACAACCGCAGTGGTTGAAGGTGTTTAAGGAACACTATTAACTACAGTAGGAATGGGAGTCGAGGGACTCTCAGTATCTTTCTGACTTGATTCAATACCCATCCTTGTATGATCACAAATATAGTAAGTGGAGGTGTGTGTACCACATTTGATAACTTTGTGCCTTTAAGAAGGCAAAGACTCAAGATGCGGTGGTAATATTAACAAATGGTGAGACCTGCAGGGAATCTGGTCTGGCTATATAATGACTCAAGACTTGAGATATAAAAAAAAATCCTAAGTCCAACTGATAATCAAATATCACACCAAAATAAATAAAATTCCAATATGCGTATAAACAAGATAAAGTGGCTAAAAGGGGCCTCCCTCCCTAAAGTAGGTATGTCTTTCCCAAGAGGGGCCTGGGACTCCCTGCAAAAGATTGAAGGTATCAGAATCAGTTATAAGGGCGCTCGTGGGCTTAACAACTAGTCGATCAAATCCCCCTGGAGATGTAATCCTCCATAAAGGTTGTGTGTCGTTCAACCATTATCTGACCCAAGGTACCTGCATAATAACCCCTACAAATAACCTATGTGGTACCTATGTCAAGCAACTAAGCCACCACAATATAACCGATGCACAGGGGAATAGTCATAAGTCAGGTCTATCATATGGGTAGGGTAGAAAAGATAAAAATATCAAAAGCACCACCTCTCACAGAGGTAAAGGTACTAGCAAGACCCCCATATACAAATAGATCCCCAAAAATATCTATGACACTAAGAAGGTATTGGGGGGATACCCCCTCAACCAACTTCACGCGGCCTCGTGCTTAACTTCGGTGTAAGAGGAGACTCTTGATGTCACCAATTATACAATGGATTTCACCACTCCCTTAGTCAGACACATATGTTGAATTTAATAGCCTTGGAGAAATTTACTCACAAAATCCTATTCCAAGGCTCTAAATACTAAACTAGTTTGTGCACCCTAAAAAATAAAATCGTTTCTAATCAATTTTAAATTTATCAGTGTTACTTTTAGTGGCCTTCTTTACTAAAAAAAGTGTGGAGGTGAAACTGATGATGTTATGACTCAAAAAGTAAAATAAATGAATATGAATAAAATGCAAAGTCCTAACTTCAATTCCCAATAAATGAAAAGATTTTCAAACATGCAATTTCCAATTTAATTCTGCAATTCCAAATAAGATGCAATATTTCTATACATGTACTAATATTAATGATAAGAACCCAAAAGATCAAATGCCAACAAGGAAAAATGTTTATTTTTTTATTTTCAATATAAAAGAATGAAAATGCAAGGACTAAACAACAAATTGATATAAAGAACTTACTACATGTAAACAGAGACAAACCAAGTAGAATATCAAGAAGCAAACACCCAGCCCAAGATGCAAGGAAAATCAATTAAAAGGATGATGAGAAAGAAACACCACCCAAAAATTCAACCAAAGAAAGTTTCCCTATCACTCTGCAAGCAGTCAACAGTCATAACAGAGACCTAAAAAGACTCAACAACCATCAAAACTCACCCAACAAACATCAAACTCAGCAATCAATCAAACAAGGATGATGCACGTGACTATTCAGAAGAAAACTATGTTTATACGATTCCTATAGAATGACATCTCACGTATGTCAGGAAAAAAAACATGTATATGTATTGAAACACTGTTAGGTTAAGGATAATGCCAAGAAAATAATATTCAAAATGAACAGAGGTTGTCAAGCAATCAAAGGAGAAAAAACACTCCAAACCTCGAAAAGAAGATTCCCTCCCCAGTATGGTCGTCAATTCTGTTATGAGTAAAATCACTCTATGGCATGTGGTAAACCACAACAGACGGAAATGACTGCAGAAATCAACTCTAATATCAAGTATGTTATACAAACAAATATGCTAACAAGACAAGATAAAGAGCCTACCTCGTCCATATGTTCAATGAAGTCCATCGTTGAGCACTTGACTCAAAGCAATACACCTGCAACTTGTCCTCAACAACCAATATACAAAATCATATGGTGATAATATATAAAGTTAGCACATTCAATATCATAATCCATCAATATTCATAACAAATATTCCCATGGAATAATAATTCAAATATTTGCAAGACATTAATTGGACAAGAAAAGAGTATTTCTATTAAAATGTAATCAACAGAAGTGTATGAATGACAAACTTCTATGTCAGCACGTTCAGAACCGAGAAATTAAGTCCCTTCCAGTTGGGCCTCCACCACTTCAATCCTCCACCAAAGGCAAGCTCATATAAGAGATATAATGAGGTTCTCCATTAAATAGGGAAGAGCTTGGGGGATTAACAATGTGTTCATATGTAAAAGGACAAAGGGATGCAGACTCAATATGAAGTGAATAATTTTTCTAGGGTAACTTTGTTGTCAAAGTTGAATTCTTCTCCCACTTTCCACACCTTGGATATGGCCCATTTATAGCCTTCAAATGGAACTGAAGGGTCGATTCAGAATGATTCCAGTATATGGAAGGTCAAGGATCATGGATCCCATGACGTGACATGGAAACCCGACACCATATTTTAATTTTGAGAAAAAAACCTGATGTACACAGGCTGTAATGGTGAAACCTATGTATACACATGTTGTATAGTTTTTAGAGCATGTGTATGTGGAAAAATAAAAATTTTAGCTCTGGGAACTACAAAAAGGAACTTCAAGTCAGCATAGGGAAATCGAAAAAGGCCTCTATGTAAGTTTTCATAGTGTGAGGCAAATCTTGCTATAACATAATTCCCCAAATACAATCATGTGGATGATGGATGATATATTTTGGTCATTAACAAATTCATTTGTGGTTGTATATCTAGATGACATCCTCATCTTTATCAAAACTTGGGAGGAACCTTTGAAGCACATTCAACAGTTCTTGGGCATCATCCAACAACACAAGTTATACTCCAATTTGGAGAGTGTTCCTTTGGTATGAAGATAATCCAATATTTGGGATACATCGTGGATGAGTAGGGCGTGGATGTTGATCTAGGCAAGATCCAATTCATCCATAATTGTCCAGCCTCGAAGACACTGACCAAGCTTTGCAGCTTCTTGGGCCTCGCCAACTGCTATTGCAGGTTTGTGTTGGGGCTCCCTCATATCGCTTAGGCCCTAATCCAAGTGACCAAGAGTGGATTGGATTCCAAGTTTGTTTGAGCCATGTATTAGCAGAAAGAATTTGAAGATTTAAAATTCCACAAATGATCGGCACTAGTCCTTATTCTACCAGACCCACAAAAACCATTTGAGATTGAGACAGATGCTTCATATTATCCTATTGGTCCAGTCCTCATTCATCATGGGAATCTAGTGGCCTATCACAGTGAAACACTATCTAATGTTGTTCGCGGATACCCCATTTACGACAAAGAGATTCACTCCATTGTGTAAGCTTGATAGTGGAAGCATTGCATTCTAGGGAATGAAATGATCATCCACACTAATCACAGGCCTATGCAATTCATGTAGACACATGGAAAGTTATAGAATGATCATCATCAGAAGTGGTCCACGTACTTGCAGCAATTCCACTTGAACGTCAAGTACAAGAAGGGAAGCACCAACCATGTCCCAGAATGCCTTAGTTGACCCCCGATTATGGCACTAACCATTGTTCTTAACTCATATGGGCATGAGGCGTTCGAGTGGCCACAATTATACAATAGTGACTCTGAATTTGCTACTCCCTATCAGATAATGAGAACATGCAAGCCATTTCCATAAATTCATCTCCGAGATGGACTATTGTGCCATTTAAGCCATCTTTGTTTTCCTTCAAGCAAGCAATCAAATATTATTGGGGAATCTCCTTATAGTCAGGTGACATGACACTTTGGTGTCGAAAAAATAGTGGTAGTACTGCAAAATCATTTTTATTGGTCGAAGATTCAATAGGATCTCCACAAGTACATCATATCATGCACTTCTTGCACCATTTCAAAACCCTCCATCAAGAAACATGGGTTATACACCCCTCTTCCTACTCTTGATTGGCCTTGGGAGTCCATCTCCATGGATCACATGTTCAGTCTGCCTTCAACCAAGCATGGGAATAACTGTTTCTTCATGGTCATTGATCGATTCTCTAAGATGGAAGTTTTGGAACCCTAGAAGAAGAGCATAACAATGGAGGCCACCGCTAAGCTCTTCTTTGAATATTTTTGGGTTCATTTTTGCCTCCCATGGACCATTATTTCATATCAAGATAATAGGTTATTGAGTACTTTTTGGTCTAGCCTATGGTCGATGGTGGACACCAAGATGACCAAATCGACTGTCTTCCACCCACAAAGTGATGGACAAACATAGGTAGTCAATAATATGTTGTCCATATCTTGAGGATGTGCAATTACAAACATCCATGCACATGGGATGAGAGCATTCCTTATATTCAACATAGCTACAACATATCCCTCCACAACTCTATTGGCCACAACCCTTTTTCAAGTGTGTGTGGGGTTCCAGCCATTGGCCCACATTGGTGTAGCTCTACCCATTACAAGTGCATAGGAAGAGTCCTCCCATGCTCAGATCGAGGTTGAAAGAGTAGCCAAATTGTTTTAGCGAATCCATCACAAAAAACAACAAGTTCATGACATTTTGTAGTAATTCAATGACAAGTACAAGCAGTGCCACGATTAACATCGAGTACCCCACAAGCTTTAGGTGGGAGATAAAGTATGGTTACATTTGTAGAAAGAGTGCCTCATAGGACCCCATCAAAAGCTCTTCCCACCTCAATATGGGCCTTACACCATACACCAACACCAAGGTTGTGGGTGAGAATGCTTTTGAATTAAGTATTCTCCCTTTCCTTGGCTTGCACCCGATATTTAATGTGGAACTACTTCAACCATATTTTCCACCTCTCTTAGACACTTCAGACATGATCAAGCACTTGACCCCTATAAAACTCAATCACGACTGCATTGAATAGAGTATATTTTATTGGATCATGGACACTAAGATGAATGGAACCCACCAACAAAACATCCAACTCTATTGGGTTATCAATGTTGGGTAGTTTCTTCACCATGGAAAATGGCTCACCAAGAGTCATATTCAATAGAATTTTCCCCATATGATGGAGAAACGTGACACAATGGGGACAATTTCTTCCTAATGGGGAAGAACTGATCCAGGTGGATACTAGTGGCCACCCACATATTCCACTAGTTCATAGTGGTTCCACATCTTGGTAGTTTTTCTAAGGTTTTTTGGGTCCCAAACTTTCAAGGTCATTTTGAGGCCTAAATGACATTTTTTTGGCCCAACAACGCATAGTATGTAGTTAAAGGTATATGCTAGGACAAACAAAATGTATACTCCTCGATTAGACCTTTCTAACGAGGTACTAAATGCCCCAAACAGATACCTATGCAAAAGTTGCACCCCCAGGAAGTTGACATATCAACTAACCACATCGGGGCCCACAAACCTTTTGGAATTTCATCTTTTGGGGTTAGGGTTTTGGATTTTTAGGGTTTTATCATTGATGTTTTATGTTAAAAGACATTTTTTGCCTCTTTATAATCAACCTCTTGTGAATGAGTGTAGCCGTCACATCTCTATATTCAGAGATAAGCTACCACCATTCTAGCTAGCTTGTGTGCTTTGAATTTCACAGTCTTTTGTATTTCAGATAGTCATTAATAGAATTCGAGTTTAATTATATCACTATGTTTTTTCAATATCTTTGTGTGTTTCCTTGTTATATATTTTCTTTCATGCCATTCTCAATATAATTTGGATTAAACTTTCAAGTCTAGCCAGTGCACATATTGGATAGGAAGGTGAAAGTGCTCCAGAATCGAGACATAGGATTGGTAAAGGATCAGTGGACCTACTACATGTTGAAATATAACAAGGGATGTCCTCATTCATGTTTTTGTGTTTTGTCATGGGGAGGACATAAAGTCATAATTCCTAGACATGTTTTATTTGTAAAGTGACTTTTTAAATAA
>SNQJ01S0025491.1:97150-107630 GCA_010110895.2 Picea sitchensis
TGTAATTAATGAGGAGCATTAAATATGAGCCCTCAGATTAGACTTATGATAGCCATTAGATTGAGTTGGTTATGTAAGTTAGGTTTTCTTGGGAAAAGAGAAAAGTACATATACATGCTTAGGGATGTGAGAAAAACACACTGAAGAAGACGAGAGGAGTTGAGAGATTGCTTGAGAGAGGAAAGTGAACATCAAGAAGGGCACGATTTCCAAGAGAGCTAGGGCATAAATCCCAAGGAGGCATTTTCTGTTTTGATTTGCAGCAATGTTATTTGCTGGGACAAGTCGTACTGTACGGATCCATACAGACCGTACAACAACATTCTTGAGGCATGAAAATCGAGGCAAGCTTGGGCACGATTTTCGAGGCATCCTTGAAGAATTTTCTAAAGGAAGATGATCATACAAAAGATAAGGTACAACAGCCTGTTGTGGCATGAATTTCAAGGTGCCGAATTTAAGCAAATTCGTACAGTTGTGATTTGTGTGGGACAATTTTGTGCTGTAAGAGGTATTTCTCTTGGCTGAAAATGTGTTATTGATGTTGTTCTAAACTTTCCTAAAGCAAAATAATAATATCTCTCTCTCTCTCGTTGGGTTTCCCCACATTGGGGTTTTCCCTGGCAGTTGCCTAAATTTCTGTGAGTTATGGGTTGATGTCCATTGTGCATTTCCGCTGCATATTTTGCTTAACAATGTGTATTTCTGCTTATAGAAATTTCTGAATGTGGGTATGCATTTCTGAAATTTAAGAACACAGTTATCTCTAGGTTGCTAAGTGTTTGACGAAATGTGTGAATGAAATATTTCTGATTTTGTCATTAAAAATCAACACTGCGGTCCTAAATATGCTACTTGGGAGCATGAAGATGCCATGTGGGGAGATCACCCGTCAATTTTTGAATAATTTTGAAATTTCGATTTATGTTTTTTATATGCACTAAGGATAGTGCCAAAATAAGGGGGAAGGGGAATGTAATACCCCAACTTTGAGTCCCTATGTTAATAATGTATTTTTTATATTTGGTGAAATGTCGGAGTGCTCGAACAATTGAAAGGGGTTGGAGTTCCTCAGAAATGTAATACTTTGAACATTTTTAATAATAAAATACATCGTTGGTTGCAAGATGGACAAGGACAAGAATTATATGGGGCTATAATTCCACATGAGAAGAGAGATTTGAGGAGGGATTTGAGGACTAAAACTTTATATTTTTAATTATTTTTATTTACTCATCTATTGAACACTCAACACACCCTCAAAATTTCATAAATTAGGGGTTCCACTTTTTTTTCTAAGTTCTTTATTGCTTTCACTAGTTTTTTTGGATTGCTTTAACATGTCGTGATTTTTTGGACCTAAACTGCTCTATGTTCATCCAAATAAATTATGTAACGCACCCCTCCCCAAAAAAAATCATATAATAAATGAATCACCTAAAAGGCCAAACTTAAATGCTTTAAAGAATCAAAGAAATGGATCTTCGTATCAATTTGGCCAACCAATTCGTCGGATCACTCAAAAGGAGGAACTTTAGAAGTAACAAACCAAAGCATGCTCTTCATCACTTGAGACCCAATGGACTCATTGGCGTTGGGCGTCCCCCATGATATTTCATGTGCTAATCAAAGTTCTCACCACTTCACTGACATTGATCCTCATCAAACCAATATACATTAGTAGAATGGACCTAAGTTCCCATGTAATATATGTTTTCCAATAAAAAAGGACTTGAATTTTGGTCATCCACCAACATCGGGAGGGAATCCCACTCATGGAATTGAGGATGAAACAGGGATGGCCACATGGAAATTGTATGACTGCCACGTCATTATCCGTACACCCTATGACAGAAAAGGAAGTTGTTCTCTTGGCCACTACATAAGCCCAGTGGCATTGCCATGTCCGAATCTGTACTCCAGGCCTTCCACGTCACACCTTGATCTCATTGTCGTCGGTCTTCGGGTGGACTGGGTGATATTTTCATTTAACACATGGGCCTATTCACCCGATGGTCGATTGGGGTTGTCTCAAATTTTCGCAACCATTCGATTGTAAGTACAGACCAATCTGATTCGTTGGATCATGTGGCATATTTATCTTCGATGTCACATGGATGGATTCAACTCCTTATTCCAGACACACTATTTTTTCCTGATCATCGATAAACAGAAAGCCTTCGACATTAGGAATTTCCCAATGGCCGAGGAAGAGGTTTCACAACCATCGATCTATTGATTAGATGTTTGTTGCCACCTCACATACTAATTTATTCCTCACTGCATCAGATCACTCAGTAATCCAATGAAATTGTGCCATTCATTTTTTCACTCCATGTTGGAGTGCCATGTTGGAGATTTATTCTAGAAGCTAGATAAACGAGATTGTCTAGAGTCTACTCCACATAGTGATATTCTACTTCAGGAGGTAGATGATAATGTTTTTCCAGCCATCACGATATCCATGTTGCATTTGGTTACTTATAGGACATATGTATTCCCTTGCGTGGAGTTGGTGGAGTGGATCATCAACTACACCAGATATAAATATTACAAAATTATTAATGAGCAATGACAATGCATAGGTTCGTTCTTACCACAGGATATGGCTTGTGCTACAAACTTCCAAAACCTGATGAATTCCTTACTAAATATTTTGTGAATGAATTCTATAAAAAATATGAGGGAAACAAGATACTGAACAATTGGTGTAAGGGAGACATAAAATTTACTAAGAGGTCCAGAGGGAGATATGTTATTTCAAACCTCGGGGAGCCATACATGTACGTAATGATCCTTTTTTCCACGTCGTATGGAGAGAAATATTATTCTCAATTCTTAGAGGCATGGCTGCCCTTGGCATATCGCATGGAAATGTGGGGGAGAAACTTCAATTGGGGAGGAGTTATATCTAAGAAACTCGGCTTCAAGATTTCCTAAGCACAATATCTAAAGCCAGGTAACCCACTTGAATTCCACATGGTATATTTTCTCTTGAATGTACTATATGCACAAAATACTTATCCATGGCTATCATTAAGTTGGAAAATCTCTAAATTGTTGGTGCATGTGTACTTCAACATGTTGTGGGAGAAAAAATACAAAAAAATGTATACACAAATATGTGAGTCTCTAATTCCTACAATATATTTCCTTATATTTGGTCAAGAGTGCCCCAGATTATCAAAATAGGCCAAGAAGTTTTTGAATTGCATTAGGAACTAGTATTTCAAGGAAAAACACACATACATAAGAATCTATGGAGTAATGAGTCTGCCACACCTATTGTCGATATATGTACCTAATAGATTAGTGGTGGGGGAGATTTGATATCAAATGATTATGCAATTATCCAATACTACCCTTGTAAAAGAAAAGAAGAAATTGTTCATCCCCTATAACTTCTAGTTAGGGTACTATGTTGTAAAGGATGCCAAGAATGCTAAGAAAGAGGGCCAAGTTCACTTGGAATATAGATTCAGGACAAGTAGATACAAAAAAAAAACGATCCTAAAGATTTAATATCAAGACATGCATGGGGTCTCCACATAGTGAACCTATGGCATAGCACCTTTGTTCATGGGATACTAAATAATACCCCTAATTTCACTAGATATTGAAAAATACCTCCCAAAATCATTTTGCTAAACTCCCCTCCCAATACATATTTCCAATAAAAAAAAACCATACTTCTACTAGATATCCCATATTTTTACCAAATTCTACTTTTTATACCCTCCAATACCTATAGCTCACTCGTACCCTGCATCCCCCGCCAATACTTACAATATATTGACCCTATTTTTCACAATTTTAAAACCCCCTTTATGAATGAGCGTGATAAGATATTGGTCAACAAGCTGAAGCCCCCATGAATACATGTTGCACAGGTATCCTTAACTTGGCCATATGACCATGAAAATAGGAAGAGGATTGTTTCACCGAAGATTCCCAGGATTGGAAAGAGGTACAAAAGAGAAGGGAACACCATGGTGTAACCATTGTCACATCCTTACCCATGCAAGAACATATAAAAATAGTTAAGGTTGTGACATCCTCCCGTGTTGGATTGAGAGAGAAAAAATCTTGAAATTAAGAGAATCATATGATAGAGAAAGAAATCAAGCTATACTATTTGAGTAGGAGATGATCATAAAATAACAAGTTGAGGAGAGAAGGATTCAGGAGGAACATAAACATAAAGAAGAAGAAGAAAAGGTAGCAGAGAGACTCACCGAACAAAGGAAGAAAGTTGAAAAACAACAAAGAGAGAAGGAATTCATTGAAAAAAGAAAAAGAGACAAGGAGGAACAAACTCGAAAAAAGGAAGAAGAGGAGAAGAAAAAGCATGAATAAAGTTGGGTCGATGAACTAAATAAAATCTAGGATTAAGAGGCTAAGAGACACAAAAGGGATGAGTTAGACCGATTTCTCAGAGAAGTAGCAGGAGAAGGACAAAAAAATGGTGAAGGACAAGTATTGATCGCTATAAATAGGCCAGGAAAAGTCATTGAATTGATAAGGGAGGAAGACAAGAGGGATGACTCTGCAGTCCCTATAATCACTGAGAAATATGAAGCTAAAAAGAGCCCCACCAGGTCACCTAAAGGAAAAAAATATGGAGGTAAACGATAAGGAAGATGAAAAGAAAGATAATTCTTCCCCAATGAAGGATGATCTCCCACCTCAAAGCAACAACGATGCCTCATCAAGTAATGATGGATTGGATGGAGATCCATCAAGTGGAAAAGGCCAAAACAATGCCACCACTTGGTGAAAAGGGAGAGAACATAGAAGACCCAAATAATGAAGATAAACAAGATGTTGGGAAAGCAAAAAATGAGAAACCACACAATAGTTAGGAGATTGACGATGACAAAGAAGGGGAAAATACTAAGCGTTTTAAAAGGGAAATCAAAATGCTAGTGTTGGCCATGATATATTAAATAAGAAGGAAGGATAAATTGAGATGTCTCGTACATGTATTCTAGGTGACTCAAGGAAAAACCTAAAAGGACGTTGAGTCTGAGAAGAAACCTAGTCGGGAGATAAGGGGTGCAGGGAAAAGATCACCAATCAAAGAAATTACCGAGGACCCAATATCAAATAATTTTTACACACCAGGGGGACTGAGCAACATGATGTCCTAGGGAAATCATCTTATTCCCCAACTAGTCAACAAGGTGGTTGATTTAGAGCTCTTCGCTTATGATTGAAAGAAGAAATCCATAGTGAAGAGAACTCATAAGAAAAATAAGTTAACAATAGATAGTGAGGCAGTCAACATTGTTGAGGAGGTAATCATTGACATGAAGAAATCCATAGTGAGCCAAATGCAGGTCTGGTTATATAAGATGCCTCTTATGAAAAAGCAGTGGTGGAGGAAAGGGAGTTAGAACAAGCTAGGTCTAAAATTGATTCCCTCAAACGTTAATTACAATACCATCAGGAGGCTAGAGGGGAAATGGAATTTAAGGAATACTTGTTGGAGTTGCATGACGATCATCAAAAGATACAAGAAACCCTAATAGAAAAGGTGATGGCTCTTCAAGAAAAATCCTTGCTGCTAGAAATTACAACAAGGAAGTGCATAGATGGGTGAAAAATGGAGTCAACACTTTGGAAAAGTTAGAATTTGTGCATGTGATACATAAGGAAAAACGATCATAGGACCACAACATAGAGATTTTGTCAGATGAGCGAATGGATCAGATGTGCTTAGCGGCCAAGCATTGAAACAAAATCATCGATGAACCCATTAATAGATGAGGAGTGGGCTCACTCTAATCAGATTTGGGATAAGATCAATAAGGTGAAGACAAAACTTGAATTTCCTACTTTCGGGTCTCCTAATAATTTTTGACCGATTAACGAAATGGTTGTTTGCAATGGTTAGTCAACGGTCACAAGGAATAGGTTAGCAAATCAACATGATGGAAAAAGGGCATGTGCAAAAGCATGTGATTGGTCAAGTTAAAATCATTGACCGATTGGACCAGGTGGTCGACCGCATGGAGAAGTACACCCTTCGGTATCATGACAGAAAGCATGAGCCGACAATGTCAGTGAATCAACACATGTTCTCATTCGTTGAGACTTGCACCCGACTCTTTAGAGAGTGGTCTTAATAGATGGAAGATCATGAATGCCCAAAAACCCCCAGATCACTCGAGTTGTCTTGACTTGAACCAATGACTATATATTTTTGGACGCCTATGTGGAAATTTTGCTAAGTTCAATTTGTTATAAATAAAGGAATTCTATGGATAGAAAGGACCATTTTGGCATTTTCAAACACTTCAGTTGTTATTTTTTGGGAACTATTTTGGAAAAATTAATCAAAATCTTTGTTGGATCTTGGAGTATTGTTTTCTTTGGAATCTAATTGGGGATCTACATGACATTATGGATTGATTTGTTGTGAATCGTTTTGTGTTAATGTCTAGTAAGATTATCATTTATCAAGTTATCTTGTAATAATTTCTATTATACATCAAATTATTATGTTCAATCTGCATGTGATATCTTAATACTGGTGATCCTGTAACATATAATTATTTCTATATTATTAATAGATCTTGGTATAAATACCTTGAATACTCGTATATTTTATGCTTTTGTTCGTTTCTAAGAATTATTTCTTGTGAAACTAAGAACATAGAAGATGGTTGGTTACTTATTAACTTTGTTTGAAAGTTGTCTTTAAAAAATAAATGATTGCGGTATCTTCCTTTTACTCATTAAATGGTTTGTCGAACTAATTTTGTTAATATTTTAATATGTGTGCCAAGTTATTTGAAGTAAATACTAAAAAAACAAAAAAAGAGAATCAAGAGTATGAGTGAAACCGAGTAGCTTTTAATTCCCATCAAATGGTTTTCAGACCATTAACCTGGATGATTATTCCATACCAAATAGGGAAGAGTCTAATTCGGTATCAAAATTTTAAATCAGTCAAAGAAGTGAATTTCATAAGTACTCGGGAAATGGGTACGTTTCAGATCAATATCAAAGCAACAACAAGAGAGGTTTTTCTTGGTTTTGTAATCTGGGTTTGTTACATTAGCAGTCAAATCGCTACGCAGAGGGGGTCAATTGTCCCACAAAAAGGGGGTATCATACAACAATTTTGTGTCTTGTGGCCTTAAAATTAGATTATTATTGTTATTATAATTTTTTTTCTCCATTCAAATATTTTATTGCATAAATATTCTTCCCAAATTCTTTTTGCATCTCCTCAAATTCTATAATCTTTTGATTTGATTCAACTATGATTTTATCCTTTTCAGTGAGGATCTAGTCATGACTACATTGCACCTAAATTGTTGAATTATGTGTCCTTCAAAAATACATGCAGAATAAATCATGGTAAGTGCAATTGGCCATAGGAATTAAGAGAAAATCAAGTGAATTGGTGGAGACATCTATGCTAGAAATGAATAGACTTTCCACATGGAAAATTTGAACATCTTGTGACCAAGTTCATATGATTTCTTAGTTTGTATGAACTAGTTGGAAGTACACAAGGAAAAACTTGATTGATACAACAAATCCTTTGAATATATAGATGTAGATGGAAACCCAAGAACAATAAAAGGTATTCCAAATTCCATTTCCACAAGAAAATTTTCAACCTTGTAGATAAATGCAAGTTTTAGAAAGGGATGTCAATTGGATGGAGTTAAAGTGTTGGAATCAACAAAAAGAAAAGGACTAAAGTTGGAATACCATCCAATACTACAAGAAATCAAAGATGTGTTTCCAGATGAGATACATGGTTTACCTCCTAAAAAATATAATGACTTCCTAATTGATCTTATGCCTGGAGCTACACCTATATAATCAAATATCCTTACATAATGAGTACTACCGAGCTAATGGAGAAAATTAAATCATAAGATGTTTTAGAGAAAGGATCCATTAATCCAAGTGTGTATCCTTTTGGAGTACCAATTTTGTTGGTGAAGAACAAGGATGGGACCCTTATATTGTGCATAGATTATAGAAAACTAAAAAAGGTTATAGATAATAATAGGTACCCATTGCCTCACATCGATGAATTGTTGACGAGGTGTAAATATGATTCCCAATTATTTGGTGTCACTCTACACTCTTTCACTTAATTTTTCAACCCGAGGTTCAGTTTATACTTGTGAGTCACCTGGTTTAGATACACAAAAGAGAACTTTCACTAAGCTATCAAAAAAGACCAACTAAAATAAATTATGCCTAAATCAAAAGAAATCATAAAAAGATGAAGTCATGGTGTTATAACCCCCATCCCAGCTGGTGGCACCTCTTAGGATAAGGTCTATGAGCTCTCATAACCCTATACACTCGTGGTTCACCTAGTGGGGTGATAGATAAAGTAATTTTGCAGCACTCCAAGCAAAGCAAAGGAAACTAGTTGTCTTTGTCTTAATTCACACAGGGGAAAATTAGAAATGGAATTATTGCTAGGTTAATATGCCATAACTTAGTTTCAACAGTTTATGTGATTCCTCTAATGACAATCTTGTTAATAATTTTCCAAGTACTGTTATAGGTGCAAAATACAAGCACAAATTTGGTATAATATATGTTGGGCCTGAGATATGATCACCTTCATGACGTTATTATACACTTTTTGCCATATGTATATATGCGTTTTTTATCTTTCAAAGGAGATTTTCGAAGAATTTTATGGTAAAATGATACAATCGGCATGAGGTAAGTATAATTCATGTTTTGGTGATTCAATCAAGTTTAATTTATCATATTTTATGGTTTCCAAGAGTTAATTCATGTTTTTCTGCTGTTACAGGGCAAAACGCACCATGTTTCTTGGTCCGACACTTGTTCTGGCACTTGATCTGGCACTTGTTCCGGTACTTGATCCAACACTTGTTCTAGCACCCAGTATTGTACAAAAATGCAAGGCAAGTTGGTGGTTATGGTATTGGCGGCCAGTGGTGGACAAATAGAGCACATGGGTTTTGTTTGTCATCACCCCCTCTAGCTACTAATCTCAAGACAACTTGATTTCAATTGTCCAAAGAGGGTGCTTATTGGGTTCCTCCGTTTTGTTAGTTATTGATGCATTTAATGCAATTTGCCAAATTTAGAGGTGGTTCGACCCTCCTGTGGTTGACCACCTGGGTTGTAAGCTTATAAATACCAATAGGAGGCTCATTAGATTGTTAACCAAGTAGCATAAGCATCAGAATTTCCAGAAAAATGATTTTTCTCTATTTCTAATTTTACATTGCCAGAATAGTGCCAAAACTGTGTTTTTGGATTTTTATGGTGAATTTAGTCTGCGGAGGTCATGGTGTGATTTTAGAGAGTGACCATGACTTGTTGGGGGGGTCACCAGCAGTCTGGTAACTGTCTTCATGTCTATTTTGCATTTTTCTAATTTAAATTGTCTTTCCATTTTCCTGTGCATGTATATTTTTATTTAATTAATTAGTTTGTTGTAGCTTATTGTTTTACTTATTTTTGCAGGTTAGATGATGATATGTGTTAGTATGTGTTGATTTCATATATTAGAAAAGGCTTGCAAGTCTCTCTCTCACTATACTAACCCTGTGTGCAACGTAGATGTTAAATTGTGTTTTCTTTTATATTTTTACAGTCAAGCTTAGAACATATTTTTAATTAGAACAGAGCATAGTTTTAATCTGAGTTTCTTCTGACAAAGATTGATGGATGGATAGATTTGCTTCCAGTTTTTGAATCATAGCTTTCTTACTTCAGCTTTAGATAGATTTCACTTGCTTAGTTATTGGTTAAATGTAATTGTCAATTCACTTTTTAATATCATGTTTTTAATTTTTGTTTTCAGTCATTTTCTTATCATAGCTTGAATGATTAAACTAGACATAGTATAGTTTCCTTTCACGCAATTTCCTTTCATAGATTAAGATGCAATTGAATTTATTAGTTAGATAATGATGATCTCATCATGATTTTGATGGTTTATACATGAATATGTAGGGTATTTAACATTACTTTTATCATGGCTAAGTTTTCATTCGACTGTTTACTTCACACCTTTCATTTTACCATTGAAATTGGTATTGAGCTTATACCATTAGAACTGTCCTTTGTTGTCAAGTGCCATCGAGATATCATCCGTCACCACCAAAGGCATTCACACAACCACCAACATTAAATTTGAGTTTTTCATAGGTTAAAGTTAGTTTCTTGCTTTCGCAGATTAGAAGAGATAGTTTCTTGTTTTCATAAGTTTAGTTGATAGTCTTTCTTGCTTTCAATATAATAGATTTCCTTTCATGCATTGCATCGAGCATTTAAATTTCCTTTCACTCAAGATAAATAGTTTTGCATTAGGCATTTAGTTCAGTTGCTCTTAGGCTAGGTAGTTGTTCAATGAGAAGTCTTTGCTTACTTGTCTTTTGCTTTATGTTTTTTCTTGCTTGTCTATTTTCTTTAATAGGTTAGTTAGGTGTTCTTGCTTGCTTGTCTATTTGCTTTA
>SNQJ01S0025492.1:0-15046 GCA_010110895.2 Picea sitchensis
CCTCTTAGAGTGTGCGTGCACTCCTAAAATGCGTGTGCTCTCTTTTGAATTCAATTTTTTTGAACGGGATTGACAAGGTCTATGCTAACTTGGTTGGATCGAATTTAGGTTCAAGATGACAAACCTAGTGGTTCAGTTTGCAAATTGATAAAAACCTCCATTTTTGTGAATACCCCTCTATATCTTTGTCTTTGACGTTATTTTTCTATAGGCTAAACAATTCAATTGTTGACGAAACTATAGACATAAATTGAGTTGGCTATGCATATTTCAAATTCTATTTTTGTCTTCACCTATATCAAAATCCTAAAATACATACCTCTCTTATTTCTACTATAACTTTTTCTCGGCTTAACTATTTCTCAAATGGGTTCTCTCACAAGAAAAATGGGTTCTCTACAAGTATTCATGTTTTTGGAACGAAATTCTATTATTAAGATACTCTTATACTTTGTTGGAAAAATAAGATACCATTGTTAGAAAAAATCAAATTTGACTTAGTTATTCGCAATTTCTATGAATTAAAAGTGTATATTCGGAAAGTGAATTCAATTTATTATGTTTCATCTTCTTTCACCATATTCAAATTGATTGTAAAAGTACCTTGAATAATCCCTCCAAGTTAAACGTTTGGTTTTTTTCCATTGGCACTAACCCGTCATGAGAGACCATCATTAGCTTGCACTCACCCATAATCAGGTAGTTGTAATGATTTTAAGAATAATATAAGATAAAGCAATAGAGCACTTTGATTTCAATGATAATACAATGAAAAATGATTCAATGCATTAATGGAAGAAATGATACCAAGGAAATTGATTTGGTACATTGATTTCAACATGTAGATGATGCAAATTGTCAAATGAAATGACTTTACCAATAACACTACATAGTGCAAATCAATTTCAATATATATATTATAAGTTGAGTTCCACTACTTTGTTTTCTTGGATGTGAATCATCTATTAGTATTTTCATGTTAAGATGATTATAATATTAAGATATGTATTACTATTAGCACAATAATACCATTATATATATATATATATAAAGGAAGTGAAAGTAAACAGTTTTTTATGGTTAAAACATTTCAATATTGTGTTGGAACTTAACACAATTTTTATAGGTAGATCCATCTTAACTTTCCAAAGAGGGATCAAATGCTTCAAAGCCAAAACCTTTTTGATATTGAAAAAACTTGAGTAAAGGTTTGAACATTATAGATCTAAAATTAAGTTGGTTAATGTTGGAAAAAAACACAGAGAGTATGACCTTCACTCCAATATTAAATATCTAGAGTTAAAGGTTCGAATAGTCTTCCAAATTAATTTATTTTCTTACTATTCACCTTAATCATTGAAATTAATGACTCGAAATACAAATCTTTCCTCAACTTTTACATCTCAATGGATCTGTTCCCTTTAAAACTTGATAAATCCAAAATTAAAATAATTTCAATTTGTTCCCTTTAAAACTTGAAATACAAATCTTTCCTCAAGTTTTACATCTCAATGGATTTGTTCATATGATATTATTACTTTATTACTGGTTGAAATACAATACAAATTACTTTATTACTTTATTATTATATTTCCCTTTAAAACTTGAAATACAAATCTTTCCTCAAGTTTTACATTTCAATGGATCTGTTTCCTTTAAAACTTGATAATTCCAAAATTAAAATAATTTCAATTTGTTACCTTTAAAACTTGAAATACAAATCTTTCCTCAAGTTTTACATCTCAATGGGTTTGTTCATATGATATTATTACTTTATTCACCTTAATCAATAAAATTCTCAGATAAGTTTTAAGGACTCGTTGAAATACACAAATCTTTACTCAAGTTTTACGTTTCAATTTCAATGGATTTGTTCCCTTTTAAAACTTTATAAATCCAAAATTAAAATAAATCTGCACTTGAATATTTATTTATATGCTGGGGAAATCGGAACTCAGTCTCAGAAATCGGCATCTGCACCTTAATATTACATTTAGATACCATTTAATATATTTTAATATAATTGTGAATGGATATTGAAATTCTATCTGCAACATCCCTACAACAAAATATCTCTTAACATAATACTTTCCCACCTGTAACACACACGGTCTTGCTAATACTAACATATCAGTTCAACAGAATCATACAATCAGTCATCGGTTTCATTCAAATAAACTATCCGCCTACTAGAAGAAGAATTATTCAACGAGATGAAATCAAATCAATTATTGGGGAGTCCCTTTTGTAATTCGTGAACAAACTCTTCCATGTTATTATAAGAAGATCCTCCTTTTCACTCTTCCATGTTATTATAAGAAGATCCTCCTTTTCCGACTGCTCTGATCGACGCATCTCTCAACCTGTCAATTCTCTTCTTCAAGGCCCTTCCTTCCTCCCACTGAATCTCCTTACCATGTCTTCCACATCTTCTCTCCTCACAACTTCATTCATTTCCATCCCAATCTTCCAAATATCGCTGACGAATCTCCTGTTAGTCTGCTGCTCTGCAAAAAAGGGCCACGATATCATGGGCACACCAGCACATATGCTCTCCATCGTAGAGTTCCATCCACTATGAGTCAGAAGGCCTCCTACTGAAGGATGTGATAGTACTTTCATCTGAGGCGCCCAGCTGACCAAGAAACTTCTGTCCTTCACCTTCTCCAAAAACTCAACAGGCAGAACAGCAGAGTGGCCATGAATGAGATCTGGACGAAGAGCCCACATGAAGGGCTGCTTGCTCGCCTCTAAACCCCACGCGAACTCTACGAGCTCCTCGTCGGATATGACAGTTATACTCCCAAAGCAAACATAAATCACTGAAGACGGCTCCTGACCGTCCAACCATTTCACACAGCCCGTTTCTTCACTCCATATGCTTTCAGATAGATCGAATATTTGATTCTGATTATTTTCTGTTCCGTGTAAAAGAGGGCCAAGAGTATACAAGGGGGGAATTCTATTCCGGATTGCATCGAGTACAGGGCCCTCGAGCTCATCAAAGGTATTAAGTATTACCATGTCGGCTTCCAGAGTGGCTTGCCCTTCACTTTTCAGATACCCAAACATGTAATCCTTCGTACGATCCGTAACTTGCAAGAAGCTGGGAAGATCTTTAACATGCAGCGGGGGCATTCCAGGAATACAGGTCAATATTTCTTCCATGTATCCATTTGTAAAACAGCTCTCATCTGCAGTAAACCATAGCATATGTAGTAAGTAAGGGAAAACAGTGTTGTGCCATGAAAAGAGTTGCAATAGTGATATACCTTTGAGAGGAATATAACCATTGTCAATGAGAAGAGGCATGAAGAAATAAGCGGAGAAGCCACAAGCGCTGGGCGTCCAGAAGGCTACTCTGGGAACTCTCAGCTTCCTCGCGGTTTTCTGTGGAAACGAAAGAACCCCGTCGGAAATAATACATGTCACGGGAGGAACGTCTGGTTGTAAATTCTTCAATTTGTCAATCAGCTTGTCGAAATGCAGAGGGCCGTTGTTGATCAAGGACTCAGAGAGCTCATCTATTTTGAGGGTCCGGCCATGGTCCGCAGGCAGGCAGTCTGGAATAGTTTCAAATCTGAAGTCGGCCGGGTGAGATTTCACGAATTCCGATCCGGACCTAACAAGCCGCTCTTGTATATACTCGGTGTTAACGAAAGTGATATAGAAGCCTCGAGCGTACAAGATTTTGGCAAGCTGCATCAGCGGCCTAATGTGACCCTCAGCGGGATAAGGGAACATAACAGCATGAGGTCGGTTCGCCATACTAACCCTAATACTGTCCTGTACGAACACAGAAGAGGACCAACTCTAAGAGCAAGAAGGAATAGCATTAACATGAACGGCGAAGTCTGACCATGAGGAGGCATATATTTATAAAATCCCTATGTTAGACATTGCAGCAGGGAAACGGTGAAGGGCCACTAACATCAGCGACTTTAACAGTAAATTTAGGGTTCCAATAAGGTATCTTATCTAGTCCCTGTCTGCTGAACGCACGACTATGGTGATCGGTTTGTATTTTAAAGATTGCATTGACTATAGCAATCGTTTTTTTTTTAATTTTAATTTTTTTAATTAACAGTCATATTCTTTCTTTTTTTTTTAAAGATCAGCATTCATTATTTTAATCGTTTTTTTAAGAATATTATATAATTTCATATTTTTGTAAAATATTGTCATTGACTATGGGATCCTAAGCTGAAATAGTAAAAATTGGACGAAGTATTCTAATCCCTCACATACACAAGTTCTTGAATTTAGCAATCAAGCATGGCTTCTCTAAACCTTGGACTCAAAACCTCATTGCACCTACTTTTAAAAGTGGGGATAAACGCAGTTCCTCTAAATATAGGACCATTATGATCAACCCCGTTTTATCCAAGCTATATGGAAGTATTTTGTAAAAGAAGATAAGCATATGGCTAGATAGGGGAAAAAGAGTTAAGTTCAGGTCGGTTTTAGAGGTTATTGTTCAACTGTGGACTATCTTATCATGCTAATAAAACCAATCTCATTTGTTGTTTCGTTGACTTTAGGAAAGATTTTGACACTGTGTCTAGGACCAACCTTTGGAATAGGCTAGAAGAGCTAAAAGAGTTGTTGTGGTAAAGTTGTATGAGAACTTTATTGTAAGTTTATGAGCATTGAGAGTTGGTCAGAAGAAATTAAATGCAATATAGGAGTCAAACAAGGTTTTCCTCTATCCCCTAACCTTTTTGGCATTTACATTGAGAAGTTAGAAGATTGTTTGGAAGTCGTAGGTTGTGTTGTACCAACTCTTGCTAATATATTGATCATCCTTCTCTATGTCGATGATATTGTTCTTATGGCAAGGAATCCCTATGACCTTAGTAAGAAACTTAGAATCCTCAAGGACTTCCGCTCTAGTATAGGTATGACTGTGAACACTGACAAAACAAAGGTTATGATCATTGAATCCAACAAGATCACCTATGATAATGTCGTATATGACAATAATATCTTGGAGGAAGTGTCTTCATACAAGTACCTTGGAATTGATTTCATCACAAGCTCAATTGGAACTATAGCATTGAGAAAAGGATAAATGGAAGGTAGAAAGCTTATTATGGGCTTGTAAATAATTGTAAATTAGGAAACCTTTGGCTATGGGATAAGAAAATTCTCCTCTTTGAGACTCTTTTCACTCATGTTATCTTATATGGTTGTGAAATTTGGGAATGCAATATTACTTGAGAATCCTAGAGAAATATAGAACAGATTCAAAAGAATTTTATAACTTATAATCTCAAAATTAAAGGCAATAAACCCTATCCTATCCTCCTTATCAAATCCATACTTTCCTCCATTGAGAGCATAGCTATGATCAGGTACTTAATGTACAAGAACAAGATAAACAACATGGATAACAAGAGGCTCCCCAAAATTGCTTCAAATTCTAGATAAAATCATTAACGACTCAAGTAGGATGGCATAATGATACCAAGTCTTGGCTAAATCATTGGAGTATAAAAGAACAAGTTATTATGGAGAATACAAAAGATATTAAAAATATTGTACAAGCTAAATTTAAGGAGAATCTATGGTGTGATAAAGAATTATAGAATAAAAGAAAATTAAGATATTATAAGTAGGGATGATTTTAAGGATGAAAATTTATATTAAAATGTAGAAATGTGGGCTAATATTACTAGTCCTTAATATGAAAAATGTTTGGCGATAGTTTTGTAAAAATATTCAAATTTCTAAGGATTTTATATAGTTTCTATAAAATTTTGGCGATTTGTAAGGTAAAAGAATTTTATTCTATTGAATTTGAGCGAATCATTTTTAGAAAAAATGGAAATTGACGAATGTTTTTTTGGGAAAAACCATGGAAAATTAGCCCATTTGCAAAATTTAGCCCCTAAAATCATCTATGAATTTATAAGGAGGTGGTTAACCCTAATCTTGAAGATCGAAAGCATCTCTCTATTTTTACTAGTGTAAAGAAGAGAATCAATATTGCTAAAATAAAAAATAATTCTCATGAGCCGCATAGTGAAATTGGGCGTTGGGAAATCTCCAAAACACCATGGCAAGAAAGAATTTATCACCTTTGTGACACAAAGAGGGTTGAAGATGAAAAACACTTTCTCATAGAATTCCTTGTGTATACCCAAATTAGATCCCAATTTATATGAATTCGGACCTAAAAGGAATCTTATCTTTGAGGGCTCATGTGGATCTAAACTCAATGAAGAAAATAATGCTCTCAAGTGACTCAACCGAGGGGGGATCAATTTCCTATCCCAAGATAATAAATCTCCCATTGTGAACTAAATCCTGGGCGTAAGAACCCTTGTCTCAAGTGAGAAAGAACTCTTTAATTAAACGCCAAATGTCAATGATGTCCTCTTTGGGGCATGTCCTCAATTCATTAATAATTGTTGCAGCCTTAACTTATTTATTAATCAATTGCTTGAACAATTATTAAATATTCGTGACATAGTTGTGGTATCTACAATTAATTGATAATCGTTCAAGATTGATTGGGCTAAGCTTGTAAACTGGATATCAAGTGGTATTTTTGGAATTCAGGTCAAATCTATCATATTCAGAAGTCACAAAGTGAAAATTCCTCCTATGTATTTTTTTCTTGGGATGATTGATGTATCAACACCAATGGATATGGTCGAATCTTGGAAAATGTCTTTCAAATAGTTTAAACTAGAGGAAAATCCAGCTTAGGTAGGAAAATGACAAGTGGATGAGTAGATAAAGACATAGGAACTATTAGCAAGCTAAATCCTTTGACAACTAATACGTAATTCCATCCTCGAGTCACTTCATCCAAGAATTCCCTTGACAATTACTCAAATGAAAGGGTCGAGATATATGTTGGTTGGAAACACTCCTATTGAATCTATTTCTCCTGTCCATTATGTAAACAATCCCTCCCTACGGAAATATCACTCCAAGTAGTTACAACAATGATATCTCAGTGGAAGAAAAATCCCTACCCTAACAACTTGTCGCTCATTTCCCTATCTCAATGTTCTCTTAAACCCCCTTTCATGAAAACCACCTTGTTTTGTGGCCCTATTTGTTTCATTGAGCAAATTTGTGACCGGGATGTAGGGTATTAAACTAAATCTATAGATGAAAGAGTATCAAGTAGTCAATCCCCTCTTCTTGTTACCTTTGCTAGGTTCAAAACATTTTCCCAAGAGCAATCTTGAACGGTTATTAATTAATTGTGGTGCTTTCCCTCAAACACCTAAATGAATGAAATAGATTGATATTTGATCACCAATCTTAAAGGTCAAGATCCTACATATCATCATGCTTCCAGGCATGGAAAATTAACGGGCTTCAAACCAAAAGTTGAATTGAGTCATGCATTTCCCTCTAGTTGAGTGTCTAAATCTAGTGTCCAAATCAAATCTCTTGGAAAGATTCAAACCAACTCAATCTCAATGCCTGAACCTGAGTTAATCGGTCGAGAAAAAGACACTCCATTATATAAGTGTCCTTCCTGCATAAGTAAAGGTAAACAAACTGTATAGAAAGTTGATTAGGTGTCTAAATATCATGTTCCACCTTGAATTCCGACCAAAAAAGTGTTTGATTCCTCTCTCGGTAGTCTAAGAATGACAACCCACGAGATAAATTAATCTACTCATAGTTGAAACTAATCAATTGGTTTCAACTCCTACCATTGAATTTTGAATCCTTTGACTATAAAACCTCTATCTATCCTCTATTTTGGGGGTTAAGATCCCAACATTCGTCACTTGAGTACCTCAAACCACTCAATTAAGGCTCAAATTTCTCTATATGTATTATTTAGTAGGGGCATACCCATCTCTGATAGGAAGGGTCTCGGGCTAGGATAGGAGGTACCGTTAGTTCTCACAAGAGGCGGGTCAAACTGCGATGAATGAATGCTAGAATTAAATATTTCTCTTTTCTTTCAATTGGCTTTTTTTTTTCTTTCTTGCCCGAGATTTGACCAGTTGTCCGACTAGCTATAGGAGCAAGTTTGGTTGATTCTACCTCTTTCTCTTTAATTGATCGAAGGAGAAATGAAAACGAGTGCATGTATCAAAGCCCTAGAAAGGAATAAATAGGTGGGATCCTTTCTCTCTCTCTATATATATTCGATTTTTAGAGCTTGAATTTATATATATTCAACCCCACCTCGCATATATACTAGCATTCCTAGCCTTCTAAGTCATCAAAACTTTAGTGATCTTGGAACGCTTCTCTTAATGCTTTTCAAGCATCGAAATAACATTTTAAATAAATTCAAGTAATCTCTTTCTTTTCTTAAGGTACAATATACCAATGTTGGTCTCAGTGGACGTTAACAATCATCATCATTATAATTTTCATTTTTTAAATTAACATTTATAGTACTATTTTATTTTATTTTGGTTTGAGATTAGCATTCATTATGGGCTTCAAAATATATGTAAATAAACATACCTTTGGCTATGGGATAAGAAAAAGATCCTATTTGAAAATCTTGTCACTCTTGTTATCTTATATGGATGTGAAGTTTGTGATGCAGTATCTCTCCAAAATCTTGGAGAAAAATAGAGCAGATCCAAAAGAATTTTATAACTTACAATCTCAAAATTAAAGGAAATACACCATATCCTATCCTCTTCATAGAAGTGAGAATTTCCCCCATTGAGAGAACATATATGATTAGGTACTTAATGTACAATTATAAGATAAACAACATGGATGACAAGAGGCTCCAGGGATGTCATAATAATTCCCAAGTCTTGGCTAAATCATTAGGGAATAAGAGAAGAAGTTATCCTGTAGGATACCAACTATATTAAAAATATTGTACAAGTTAAATTTAACGATAATCTATGGTGTGATAAAGGATAAGAGGATAAAAGAAAATTAATATATTATAAGGACTTGGTTTAAAACCCTAATATTGAAGATGAAAAGTATCTCTCTGCTTTTCCTAGCATAAAGAAGAGAATCAATATTGCTAAAATAAGAATTAATTATCATGAGTTGCATAGTGAAAATGGGCATTGGACAATCTCCAAAACATGTGAAAATGGGCATTGGGAAATGTCCAAAACATCATGGAAGGAAATAATGTCTCCTTTGTGACACCAAAAGGGTTGAAGATGAAAACCACTTTCTCCTAGAGTGTGTGTGTATACCCAAATTAGATCTCAATTTCAAAATGTTTGTCACAATACTGACCTTCTTAGCGTTCTAAGTGTTATAGCCTTAATTTCCACCCTACAAGGATAGAAGGGAATCTAGCAGAAGATGAAAACCAAGACACAACTCTAGCTTGGGATTTGGGTCACTTTTGAAGGGAGTCGCTTGTCATACAAATAAAACAAGTGATGCATCGTTGGTCATCTACAATACAGCCATCGACAACCTCTGCAACCTTCTACATTCGCAGAGTTTCAAAGAGGCAAGTGAGGGATGAGTTGGTTCTTTGTGGAATGATCCTTGGAGTTCACATCATTCAAGTATCCATTGGTCTCTAGAATATCTAGAAGTTATCACAAGCCTCTTCCAAGGATCTAATCACACTTAGATTATCTAGTTTGATTAAGAAGATGAGGAGGAGCAAGGAGAAAGGGGCCAAGGAGGATGCATCTACACTAAAAGTATGATGTTTGATGTATTATTGGCATTTTGAGATAGTAGATCATTGGTTTTCCCCATAAATATTTGTTTTGTGTTCATGAATGTTTATATATGGTCTTTTAATGAATATATCAACTTAGATCTGAATTAGATTAGTGATTTATAACACTATGAGAAGAAGTAGATTGGTGTTTCTTTGTTGCTTGTGTGCAGGGTGCATGTTGCAAGGGCTGGAGATGGAACTCAAGATCCGCAACAACCAAGACATACGAGGAAAACCTTCATAAGTAAGGTATGCCATTCTTTCCCCTTTTGGTGTAAAAAGGAATCACTTGTTTATATCTAGGGAAACCATTAAAAGACTACCACCGTTGTTTGTCTAGGATCAATAGGAATATCCTAGGGATATTTTATGGTCCACCCTTTAGATTTTCTCCATAACACTAAGTATAGAAATAACATTTTAAAGAAATCCAAATAACCTCTTCATATTTTTATCTCTAATCTTTTTTCTTTTTGTTTTCTAGATTATCATTCTTTTATTTTTTAAATTATCATTCTTTTATTTTTTAATTGTTTTTAAAATTATCATTTTTATTTTATTTTTTGTTCGGCTCTAGTCTGATGATGAAGTGCCCCCATGAACTTGACTGAAAATGAAGGGGCCATACTATTTTTATATTTTATATTATTATTATCGGTTATTTCTTTTCAAAGATTATCATTCTTTATTCTAATCGGTTTGTTTCTTAATTTGAACATTGACTATGGTAATACGAGGTCTTGGCGAATGTCTTTCAAATGGTTTAAACAGGAGGAAAATCCATCTTTAGGTAGGAAAATGACAAGTGGATGAGTAGCTAAAGACATAGGAACTATTAGCAAGCTAAATCCTTTGACAACTAATACATAATTCCATCCCGGGGGCACTTCATCCAAGAATTCCCTCAAAAATTACTCAAATGAAAGGGTCAAGATGTCTGGTGGTTGGCAACACTCCTAGTAAATCTATTTCTCCTGTTGTGATGTAAATAATCTCTCCCTACAAAAATATCACTCCAAGTGGTTACGATGATGATATCTCCCTGGAAGAAAAAACCCTACCCTAAAAACTTGTCCCTTGTTTCCTTATATCGATGTTCTCTTAAACCCCCTATCATGAAAAACACCTGCTTTTGTGGCCCTATTCATTTCATTGAGCAAATTTGTGACCAGGATGTAGGGGATTAAACTAAATCTATGTATGGAAGAGTAGCAAGTATTCAATCCCCTCTTGCCACTACCTTTGCTTGGTTCAAAACATTGTCCCAAGAACATTCTTGAACGATTATTAATTAATGGTGGTGATTCCCATCAAACACCTAAATGAATGAATTGGATCGATATCCGATCACCTATATTAAAGGTCAAGATCCTAGATATCATATCACTTCTAGGAATGACAAATTAACATGCTTCAAACCAAATGTTGAATTGATTCGTGTATTTCCCTCTAGTCTAATGTATAAATCTAGTGTCCAAATCGAATCTCCTGGAAAGCTTCAAACCAATTCAATCTCAATGCCCGACCCTGAGCTAATCGGTCGAGTGAAATCCACTCCATTATATAAGTGTCATGTCTACAGAAGTAAAGGTAAACAAATCATATAGAAAGTTTATTGGGTTTCTAAATATCCTATTCCACCTTGAATGACGACCAAAAAAGTGTTTGATTCCTCTCTCGGTAGTCTAAGAATGATAACCCATAAGCTAAATTACTCCACTCATAGTTGAAACTAATCAATTAGTTTCAACTCCTACCTTTGAATTTTGAATCCTTTGACTATAACAGCTCTAGATATCCTTTATGTTTGGGTTAAATATCTTCACATTCGTCACTCATGTACCTCACCCCACTCAATTAAGGCTCGAATGTCTCTAGATAGATTCTCTAGTAGGGACGTACCCACCTCCGATAGGAAGGGTCTCAGGCTAGGCTAGGAGGTATTGTTAGTTCTCATAAGGGGAGGGTCAAAATGAGATGAATGAATGCTTGAATTAAATATTTCTCTTTTCATTCGGTTGGATTCTTTTTTTTCTTGCTTTCCCAAGATTCGAGCAGTGGTCTGACTAGCTATAGGAGAAAGTTTGGTTGATTCTCCCTCTTTCAATTTGACCGATTGGAGGAGAAATGAAAATGAGTGCATGTCCCAAAGCCCCAGAAAGTAATAAATAGGTGGGATCCTCTCTCTCTCTCTCTCTCTCTCTCTCTCTCTCTCTCTCTCTCTCTTTGTATATTCATTTTTTAGAGCTAGAGTTTATACATATTCATCCCCACCTCCCATATATATCGACCTTCCTAATTTTCTAAGCCATCAAAACTTTAGTGATCTTGGAACGCTTCTCTTAATGTTTTTCAAACATTGAAATAACATTTTAAATAAATCCAAGTAATCTCTTGCTTTTCTTAAGGTCCAATAGACCAATTTTGGTCTCAATGGACGCTAACCATCATCATCATCATAAAGTTCATTTTTTAAATTAAAATTTTTTGTACTAATTTTTTTTTGTTTTTGTTTTAAGATTAGCATTCATTATGGGCTTGAAAATAATTGTAAATTAGCATACCTTTGGCTATGGGATAAAGAAAAGATCTTGTTTGACACTCTTGTCACTCATGTTATCTTATATGGATGTGAAGTTTAGGGATGCAGTATCTCTCGAGAATCCTGTAGAAAAATAGAGTAGATCCAAAACAATTTTATAACTTATTTAATCTCTAAATTAAAGGCAATACACCCTATCCTATCCTCCTCATAGAAGTGAGCATTTCCCCCATTGAGAGAACACCTATGATTAGGTACTTAATGTAGAAGAATAAGATAAAAAACATGGATTACAATAGGCTCTAGGGATGGCATAATGATGCCCAAGTCTTGGCTAAATCATCAGGGAATAAGAGAAGAAGTTATTCTGTAGAATACCAACTATATTAAAATTTTTGTACAAGCTAAATTTAAGGATAATCTATGGTGCGATAAAGAATACGAGGATAAAAGAAAATTAATATATTATAAGGACTTGGTTTAAAACCCTAATATTGAAGATCAAAAGTATCTCTAAGAAGAGAATCGATATTGCTAAAATAATAATTAATTATCATGAGTTGCATAGTGAAAATGGGCATTGGACAATCTCCAAAACACGTGAAAATGGGCATTGAGAAATCTCCAAAACATCATGGCAGGAAAGAATATGTTTCCTTTGTTACACCAAGAGGGTTGAAGATGAAAAACATTTTCTCCTAKAGTGTGTGTGTATACCCAAATTAGATCTCAATTTCAAAATATTTGTCACAATATCGACCTTCTTATTCTTCTAAGTGTTATAGCCTTAATTTCCACCCTACAAGGCTAGAAGAGAATCTAACAGAAGATGAAAACCAAGACACAACTCCAACTTGGGATTTGGGTCACTTTTGAAGGGTGTTGCTTGTCATACAAGGAAAACAAGTGATGTGTCACTGATCATCTATAGTACAACCAATGACAACCTCTGCAACTTTCTAGATTCAAAGAGTTTCGAAGAGGCAAGCAAGGGATGAGTTGGTTCTTTGTGGAATGAGCCTTGGAGCTCACATCATTCAAGTATCCATTAGTCTCTAGAAGATCCATAAGCTCTCCCAAGCCTCTTCCAAGGATCTATTCACAGTCAAATTATCTAGTTTGATTAAGAAGATGAGGAGGACCAAGGAGAAAGGGGCCAAGGAGGATGCATCTACACTAAAAGTATGATGTTTGATGTATTCTTTTCTTTTTCAGATAATAGATCATTGGTTTTCCCCATAAATATTTGTTTATGCTCATGAATGTTTAGACTTGGTCTTGTAATGAATAGATCGACTTAGATCTAAATTAGATTAGCTATTTATAACACTATGAGAAGAAGTAGATTGGTGTTTGTTTGTTGCTTGTGTGCAAGGAGCAGGTTGCAAGGACTGGAGCTGGAACTCAAAATCTGCAACAACCAAGACAAACAAGGACAACCTTCAAAAGTAAGGTATGCCATTTTTTCCCCTTTTGGTGTAAAAAAGAATCACTTTTTTAGATCTAGGGAAACCATTAGAAGACTAGCCTAGTTGCTTGTCTAGGATAAATAGGCAAATCTTAGGGAAATCTTACTGTCCACCCGAGAGATTTTTGTCCACCCGAGAGATTTCCTTCATAACACTAAGTCATCAAAACTTTAGTGATTTTGGAACCCTTGTCTTAATGCTTTTCAAGTATCGAAATAACATTTTAAAGAAATCCAAGTAATCTCTTCATATTTTGATCTCTAATCTTTTTTATTTTTATTTTCTAAATTATCATTTTTTTATTTTTATAATTATCATTCTTTTATTTTTTTATTATTTTTAATATTATCAATTTTTTATTTTTATTTTCGGTTATGCTAGAGTGTGTTTGATGACGAAGTGCCCCACGAACTTNTATTTTTATTTTCTAAATTATCATTTTTTTATTTTTATAATTATCATTCTTTTATTTTTTTATTATTTTTAATATTATCAATTTTTTATTTTTATTTTCGGTTATGCTAGAGTGTGTTTGATGACGAAGTGCCCCACGAACTTCACTGAAAATGAAGGGGCCAATACTATTTTTATTTTTTAGATTATTATTATCGGTTCCTTCTTTTTAAAGATTAGCATTCTTTATTCTAATAGGTTTGTTTTTTAATTTCAACGTTGACTATCGTAATACGAATTCCACTAATTGCATTAAATTAGTTTTCTTAATTTTTTTATGAAAAACTAATTAAGATCAAAGACGTGCACACACTTTTTGAGGTTGGGGAGAGGTCACTAGTTCTAGCCGGGCTACGAGTCCCTCGGGTTGCTGCTTTCCACCCCCATATCATCGGGGTGGGTTCCCAGCGGGTTAACTTCCATCGGGAAAAAGAAAAACTAATTAAAGTTTTTTTAAATTAAGGCAAGGTTTGGATCGTGACGTGGTTGTTTTATGTTACTTAAGTTTGAAATAATGCAGAAATTTTAGGAAGTGATGTTTAAGAATAAAAATAGTTAATATATAATTAGATTAATATAAATTTATTAAAAAATTAAAATATAAATAATTAGAGTTTAAGATAAATTTATAAATTAAAAAATATATATATTCTTATGTAAAGACATCTACGTCATGTCCATCTATAAACTATAGAGCACTTCGTTAACCTTTTAGAAAATTGACAAAATGAATTTGAACAATAAAATAAACAATCAATATGTAAATTTTCACAATTATCTTTAAAGAAAAAAAAACTCATGCATCACAATGATACAATAAAAAGAATTTGAATTTTTATTTAGTTTGTAAAAAAAGTTGTTATATATTTTAGAATGAGCGCTTCTTTTATGAATAAATGATATTTCATTAAATTTTTTGAAATATTTTATTTG
>SNQJ01S0025492.1:66805-86590 GCA_010110895.2 Picea sitchensis
CTCTTCCTTACAGTTACGGAAGAGTATGCGCAAGGGGTGAAAACTTTATGCGATCCTTGTGTTAAATGAGAAGGGAGTAGCGGAAGTTCTAGAACACCTTCCGGTGGTGAGAGAGTTTGCGGACGTGTTTCCGGAGGAGTTACTGGGGATGCCACCGGAGAGGAAATTGGAGTTTACCATAGACCTAAAACCAGGGATGAAACTGATAGCAAGGACGCCTTATCGGATGTTGACCTCGGAGCTACAAGATTTGAAAATGCAACTAAAGGAGTTGTTGGACCTAGGACTGATACGTCCTAGTGTGTCACCATGGGGTGCACCGGTTATTTTCATAGGTAAGAAGGATGGATCGTGGAGGCTTTGTATTGACTACCATCAACTGACCAAGGCCACGATCAAGAATAAATATCCCTTCCCGAGAATTGATGATCTATTCGATCAAATGAAGGGTGTGACAGTGTTCTCCAAGATCGATTTGCGATCAGGTTATCACTAATTGTGGATCAAGGAGGATGACATCCCTAAGACCACCTTTAAGACAATATTTGGACATTATGAGTTTACTGTTTTACTATTTGGACTGACAAATGCCCGAGGAGTATTTATGAGTTTGATGAACGGGGTGTTCTGCGAGTACTTGGACAAGTTCGTCCAAGTGTTCATTGACGATATTTTGATTTACTCTCATACGACGGAGGAGCATAACGAACACTTGCGCTTGGTACTGTAGTTTTTGCGAGAGCACAAATTGTATGGGAAATTGTCCAAATGCTCTTTTTATCAATCGAGGATTCACTACTTAGGGCATGTCATCTCTGGCGAAGGCATCGCCATGGATCCATCCAAGGTCGAGGCTATTATGGAATGGCCTACACCGATGAATGTCACAGAAGTGCGTAGCTTTATGGGTTTAGCAGGATACTATCGATGGTTTGTCGAGGGATTTTAGAAGATAGCAAATCCGATCACGAAATTGCAGAAGAAAAACAAGAAGTTTGTTTGGACCGAGAAATGTGTGGAAGTATTTCAGAGGCTTAAAGAGTTGTTGACAACAGTGCCGATACTAAAGGTCCCTGACATGGATGCAGACTTCTTGGTATGCACTGATGCATCCAAGGAAGGTTTAGGCAGAGTCTTGATGCAAGACGGACAAGTGATTGCTTACATTTCGAGGAAACTGAGAAGGCATGAGGAGAACTACGCGACACACGATTTGGATTTATTGTCTATCGTATATTCCTTGAAGGTTTAGAGACACTACCTTGTAGGACGAAAATTTGAACTAAAGACTGATCATTGTGGATGACAACACATTTTTATGCAAAGTGACCTGAACGCACGACAACTGTGTTGGTCGGAATTTCTTAGCAAGTACAAATTTGAGATTACTTACATAAAGGGAATAGTGAACCGAGTGGCGGATGCTTTGAGTCAGAGGCCACACATATTTTCGGTGTTGCCTCTTCATACGAATCTACATGAGAAGATTCTCACTTTACAGCATGACGATGATTGGTACAAAGAGGTCGAGGGTTTTATCGGAAAAAACACAATGATGGTACCACGATATGAGGGATATTCATTTGATAGCGATGGGTTATTGAGGTTTAAAAGTTGGATTTACATACCGCCAAACGACGAGTTGAGGATGTTGATCCTGAGTGAGGCTCATAGAGTAGTTTACATGGCTCACCTGGGAGTCACGAAGATGAGGGCAGACCTTAAGCCCTTATTCTTTTGGAAGGGAATGAAGGCCGACATAGTCAACTATATGGACAAATTTCTATAGTGTCAGTAGGTAAAGGTTGAACATAGACACCCAACAGGATTACTTCAACCACATGCCATTCCAAAATCGAAATGGGAGGTCATTTCGATGGATTTTATTGTTGGATTTCCAGTGACGGCAAGGAGACATGACTCGATTTTTGTAGTAGTAGACACTCTGACGAAGAGTGCTCACTTTATTCCTATGCGTACGACGTATCAGGCACCTGACATAGCTAGAGATTTCATCAGTGAGATTGTGAGGCTGCATGGCGTGCCTAAGAAGATTATATCCGATCGAGGATCGATGTTTACTAGATGATTTTGGATGAGTTTCCAAGAGGCCTTGGGAACCCAAATTAACTTCAATACTACGTATCACCTGGAGATTGACGGGCAGACCGAACGAACAAACCAAACCTTGGAAGACATGTTGCGCATGTACGTGATGGACCAACAAAAGCGTTGGGAAGAATTCTTGCCACTAGTGGAGTTCGCTTACAACAACAGTTACCAGAGCACCATTAAGATGGTTCCTTTCGAGTTTCTCTATGAGCGAATGTGTCGGATGCCCTTGAGTTAGGATCGGCTTGAGGATAGGGTCTTGGTGGGACTAGAAGTGATCCAGGAAATGGAAGTGCAAATGCAAACCATAAGACAAAGGATTAAATAAGCGCAGGATCGACAGAAGATTTATGTCGATGCGCACTGAGTCGACCATAGTTACGAGGTCGGTGATCAAGTCTTCTTGCGGGTTAAACCGCATAATAGTTCGATCAAGTTTGAAAAGGGAGATAAAATCTCTCCTAGGTTCGTGGGACCTTTCAATATTGTGGAGAGAAAGGCGTCCATGGCCTATCGACTAGCCTTGCCTGATTCCTTGAGGCGTATGCACGATGTTTTTCATGTATCTGTTTTGAGACATTATATTAGTGATCCTACACATGTGATTGACATGAGTTCCTTGCAGGTATTAGATGAGGGAGCACTCACGGATGAGTCGGTCCACATCTTAGATCATCGCGTTCGACAATTATGACGTCGAACGGTAGATCAAGTCAAGGTCCAGTGGGACAATTATAGTTCGCACTCGACGACCTAGGAGGATGCATATGATATGCACCAGCAGTTTCCTTTTTTGTTTGATAGATAGACTTATGATACTGTGATACATTTATTTCAGCATTTATACTATGAAACTTCGGGACAAAGTTTAGACCAAGAGGGGGTGTATGTAACATCCCACTCTGGCTCACTGAGAAAACTTATTCTTTGAGGACACTTGCTTGCAAGTGATCCAGACTATTATGATATTAAAACATTTGTCCTTGATTATGATGTGTTATGGTAGATGACATGATGTTTTACTGCTTTCACATAGACATGTGCTATTGACTCAGTTTTACTGAGTGTGCAGGGTTTTGGACCTTGAGGATGCAGAGGCATCGACGGAACCCTTGGACTCTGGATCGAGTCAGGGAGTGTGCTATTGGGGTTTGATTGTTTTACTGTGATTTTTGTACCTTTGATTAGATGATATGATGTGGACATGTCTGACATGATTGTTGATGATGCAGGCTGACGATAGCTTGCCGACCAAACTCACATATGGAGTAAAGGGGCCACACACGACTACCAGAGAGGTTGAGCGAGAGGTGTGGATAGCATCCCTACCACAGCATACTAGCACTCCCGTCGTGGCTCGAACTGTAGGTTAACGATTACCTAGTTCGAGAGGACCCACGATGCTGCGAGCGCAGACTACGACAGTCACTCACAATGATTCTAAAGGGCGTGCAATAAGGAGGGGGCCTTATTCCTTAGAATCCCTTAGTCTCCCACAAGCTCACCTGGCGGAGTGTTGACTCCAGGGGTTATTGATGTCTACCAATCAGTCAAGAGGTGAGTGGCACCCTTGAAGCACGTGGTGAATCTTAAAGGGCACGTCACGCAAAAGAAACACAAGAGGCGAGTGGCACCCTTGGAGCAGGTGGTGCATCCTAAAGGGCACGTCGCGCAAAAGAAACAAACGAGGTGAGTGGCACCCTTGGAGCATGTGGTGCGTCCTGAAGGGCACATCACATTTATGATGATGAAGGAACAAACCTAGATGGCCCTAAGACATTTAACACATTAATAAATTTTTAAACAACTTCCCTAATTAAATGTCGCCCAGTTCAGAATCTAAGTCCTAAGTCTAAAACGTCTCTAGGGTAAAAAAATTTCTAACCTTAAGAAAAGACCCTATAAAAATTAAAATTAAAATTAAACTAAAAACCACTTAAGTAATAGTTTTAGTCTTCATAAAAATTTTGGGGTAAAATGAAGAGAGTAAGAATTTAATTAAAATTAGTGGATTTAAATTTGTAAAGAGGAATTTAAATTGTTTAACTTGCGAAAGTGTAAAAGATATTAAATTCTCAATAAAAGGGAAAAGAGGTTAATTTGCGCAACTTCCATTTTGGCTCTAATAAAAGGGGAAAGAAGGGAATAATAAAAAATTAGGAAAGTAAGGAATGGAGGAAACATAATAAGGGAAAGAGGGGAACTTATGGTAAAAAGCAACGTCAACATAGTAAAGAATCTGCAATTAAGAACCTTCTAAATTGAACTAAATTAGCAACTTCATTTTAGGGAAAGTATTTAAAACCTGTAAGGGAATCTAGGGACACCTAGGAGTAAAAATAGGAGTAACTCTAGGTGGGTGAGGGAAATAAGACAATTTAATAAATTAAATAAAATAGTTAATGGAGAAACATGGGGGATGAATGACACCTATACGAAGGAGATTTTTAGAAGATTTTTATTTAAAACTTAAATTTAATGAGATTTGAGGAAAGTTTGGAAGTTCTAAAACTCTATAAAAGAGAGGAAGGAGAAGGAAGAATGGGATTGATTGTTAGCGTAATGTTACATTGTCGGATTTGTGACTTGACTGATTTCTTGTGGGAGTTGGGATTTCCCAGCTCGGATAGGAGTGGTAGCTCGACCTTGCAAGGCGAGCTGGGAGCTAGACATATCATCTAGATAGTGTGTGGCCCCTTTGCGGCTCGGGGGGCTAAGGGGGAAGAAGAGTACCCCTAGCGATTGGTTGGGAGGTACCGGTGTAGTCTCGACGGTCGGCGAGCGGGAGCGGCACGGAGCGCACGAACGTCATTCGAAACGGGAGATTAGACAAAGGTATGCTCTTGATTTGTAGAGTAGAAAGCACTAGGATTATGATTAGGTTTTCATGTGTAATGGTAATCTTGATGGAAGAATGTTTAACCTCTTTCGGTGTCGGTTTCATTGGACTGAATGTTTTTTCGTTATCTACCTACTCTGGCGAATTTTTGTGTATTTAGCATTGCTGCAAAATTATACTGTGTAAAATCTGTTTAACCCTAGCCTTCTCTTTTGCGGACAATAAAATTTTTCTTTATTGGTATTCTTAGATGAAATAATTAACTTTGATAGGTGTTGAATCTTGTTGGATGTAAGGGTTATTCCAAAAAAATTACCCCGGTTTTGTTAATTGAGTATTCTCTGTAAAAACAAAGAGGTTATCTTGGCTGTGTAATTCAATAATTGATGAATCATAAGAAATTCATCGATTCCAGTAGTGATGGAAAAAAAAAGAAATTTTCTCCTGTGTTTAATGTTTATCCTTGTGAATTTTACCTTATGTTTTTTATATACCCCTGAATTACCTATACTCCCACCGGATTGTATAAGATTTATGCCCCTCTTTGTACTATGTAGGCTGCCCCGACTGCATTCATTACTCCTTATAGTGATCTCTTCCAGACATTGGACTATCCCTTCTTCTCTGTAAGACTGAATCCAGGATAGTGACAACGAGTCTATTTGGGACAGAACAATCAAAATTTTTGGGCGTAGCTGGTATAGTGAAGAAATTTCGTAACTTAATGTGTGGCCTTTTGAGGCAATGATTTGGTTCTTGTGTTCTAGTATTGGAGACTGGTATATAGTGGACAACGAAGGGTATAGATGGAAGTCTTATTCCACTATGTAGCTGAAATTTACAGTCAACACGATAACGATTGTGGTGTCACTGTTTTAAAACCTTGCGAATCCATGCAAACAGATGTTATTGTTGGGTTGATAGGAAAACGCCCACTTTTCTATCTCTTTATAGCCAGCTGCCTTAGCACTGCTTGTTCCTCACCTGTGCTTCCCTCCCATGCTCGTCCCAGCGTGTGATCATCTGTGCACCCCTTCTCCATGATGTGACAGTCCTGGAATCCCCTCTATGCATCGGATTTTTACCAGGATGTAAGCCCACGAATTGTGGCTCCCATTTCGTTCGCCCTTTGGCTATCTAATGCCCCCTTGGATTGCTGAAAACTCAAACGACGTTGTTATAGATTCCCACAAATTTTTCCTTGATTTTTGCCAGTGTTTTGCCAAATTGGAAACCTCTTAAGGATGTAATGATTATTTTGCTTGGTTGTAGTGTGGGTGGTGCCTGAGTAGACGTTGTAGACAATTTTAATGCACTGATTTCTCTGAGTTATTGTCTCCAGGATTGTAACGAGCAAAATGTTTTAGGTAACCATGGTTTAGCCATAATTTAAGTAAATAATAATTGAATGACGAACTGAGATGACAGTGGGGTAGCAGTAAATCTTTAATGCCGATAGGAAATGATGAATGATAGATTTCAGAGTGTCTCATTGACCAACTTTAATTGATTAGTTAGATATGGAAATGTGGTGTTATTTTATTGGTTCTAGTCTAGACTTCGTCTTGTGACCTCGACTGTGTGTCTCGCAGCCGGTTACTCTCCATAGTTTTGTTTTTATTTTCTGAACCTTCAACCTTCAGACAACCTTCAGGCAACCTTCAGATGAAGGGCGTAATCTAGATTTAAATACCCTTTTGGTTCTCATTTTACTGAGTAGTTTTAATAAGGGAACAGTTGGAATATTATAAAGCTTTTAGGGTTGTTTTGTTAATGAAATAGTTATTTTTCTCCGTTCCATCAAATCTAGATATTTTACATGTTATTTGAATGTGATTGATTTTACATGCTATTTGAATGTGATTGATTTTACATGCTATTTGAATGTGATTGGTCTGGTAATATATGTGTACTCTGGAGATAAAAGTTCATCTTAAGATATTTTTAGTTATTGCACTCATTTTTAGGTTAATGTTGGTGTTTATTCTAATGACTGTGTTAAATGATTTTAGAATATGGAGTTAAGTTGATTTAGGATTAGATATTAAAATGTTAGTTATTGTGTTAATTGATAAATTACAGCTATTCATTTTTTGATTATGATTAATGAAGGAGTCAATGATTTTGGCTGATTGCGTTAATTATTGATTTATAATTATAGATTCATGTTAAATTTTTCTTAAATGATGATTCACATCCATTCATTATTTAATTATAATAAATGAATGATTTAATGATTTTAGAACGCACAAAAGGACAAGTGTAGTGATTATCATTGATTTAAAAGGACAAATTAAATTATTATGTATATGAGGATTAGAACCTAGGGCATGCAACCAATAGTGAGAATCCATATTTATAAAGGATTAATCCTCCTTATCCATTTTTGTGCTTAATCAGTTTTGTATGGACAAGATTAAATATGATGGAATTACACTACCGATTTATTGACATTAAGTTGATATAGAATTGATACTTGCAAGACATTCAGTACAAGTAGCGTAATCGTAATTTTGTCAAGATATAATAAATTGTTCTAATTATTGATATTTAGGACTGYATTTATGATAATCTAGATTGATTAAACCTGTCCATCCTCACTTGTAAACTTGATTATTCTATGATGAATCGATGATTGTGGACTCTGTGGATTTAGCTAGTTGCATGGATTGATTATGGATGGTTGTTGTCGGAGTCCTTCGGACTTGCGCTTTCCGTAGAGTTCGTGGTTGTTCATTAGTTATTGTTGTACTTGGTTTAAATCATATCATTGCTTCGTCTGCTTGTGTCGGGAGGGATGTAGACACCTCCATGTTCCTCAGAACAGTCACCAGCCCTGAGACCTTAAATGGTTAAAATCGATGGGAACCTAGGCTTGAGCATTGCTTATGTGTCTTGGAGGTCCTAACCATTGCATGGTAGGATGGGAGGGTAGTGAGTCTTACTTATTGTTGATTGATCATCGTTAAATGCATGTAGTTACTTGTTGTGCGTCTTATGTCGTCTTGTTGTGTTCATCGTGGTTTGCGTCTTGTTCGTCGTCAGGTGGCGACATAGAGTCGAATGTGTTGTTTCCCTTGTACACGCGCGCACACACTTTAAAAAAAAAATTGCACTTGTTATAAGAGGTTGTCGTCGTAACGAGGAGGTTCGTTACAAAGAGAATGAATAGTCTTCTCGTAGCTAGATTTCAACGAAGAAATCCTTAAACTGACACAAGGGCTCAGCTAATCCATAGATAAAATTGCTCCTGCATGAGGAGACTTCAACAAAATGAAATAAATTAATCTAAATCTAAATACAATGTGAAAAGTAAAGGAAACTAATTTAACTTGATACTCATGAGATAACTCTCAAATACCAAGTGCAAGTATTTAAATATAGTAGGGATTAAACATGTTTTAATGTTGAATTAGTTCAAACAATTAACATTATGATTGCACACATGCTTTGTTTGGATATTTAAAACAATAAAATATGGGCCATTAAAATGTAGAAATAGTTCATACAGTTCAATGACAATTAAATCTATTTCAAATGACAAATTTCTAAGTAAATAGTTACTCAGAAATTGGATTGAAGCACAAGAGAAGATTAGAAATAAATAACATATCTATAATACCATTAGATAATGTAGCTAATCTAATAAAAAATCATTCTCATATCAAACAATTGGCACAAATTTTCCATTAAAAGAGTAAAATTTGAATTAAAAAATAAAAGTATTTGAATACAAATAATAGACCTGATTTCATTTCTCTTTTTTACAAATAGATATCCAAAAATCATTTCAAAATCATGATATTTGTTGTTGAAGAAAAGATCTGCAATAGTGAAAACCCTGTCTCAAATACAAAGATTAAATCTTGAAAATAAACCCTCAAATAACTAAGATCTGAGTATTCTTATTCAACTACAACTAAAATCTTTTTACAACAATGTTTAGAGCCACTAAATTGAAAAAAAGAGGAACCCCCTATACACATGAATAAACAATTTTTTATACATTCATTTTCCTTCAGGTCGAATCCTCCTTGAGTCAACCAAAACTTCCTATCAATTAGCTACAGAATTTGGAATAAAATCAAATACAAAATTTGTACAAAATTAAATCTGAACAGAACCCGCCCAAATAATGAATCATATCTCCCAAAATGTTTGGATTCTGAATGAATTTTGTTCGAAAAAGGTAAATTGCCTTGTTTCTGAAGTGGGTTTTCAATGGTTTCTCCATATTCCTATATGTTTGCTCAGAATCTAAGTTTGAAGTTAGCCTCTTGAAACTGATCTAAAATATAGTATGAATCACTCAGGTCATGATTTCTCCCAATATATTCACTTTTTGAGCAAATACTCTGGAGGTTAAGTAAATAGATCCATTTTGAAGTGATTTTTCAACCATTTATTCAACTTCTTCACCATTTGGACGTAATTGAATATGGAAGTTCACCTCTTGAAAATTGACAACACAAAAATTCTAAAAAATCTCACTTGAATCCGATAATATTTCTCTCAATATGTTCATTTCTAGAGGAAACAACTTCCTTGGAAGGTAAATAACCCAATTTGGGAAGTGGATTTTTAGCCGTTTGAGAAAATTCCTCACCATTCGTTCACAATGGAGAATGGAAATTCACCTTATGAAAGAGATACATATTTTCCAATTGAGAAAATTTTGGTGACTATAGTTGAACTACAGATCTGTAATAGACACCAATAACAAAAAGAAGTCAAATTCATAACAAAAATCTATTAAAAGATAAACTACAAGATCTCCAAATAAAATCAAATATGATTGATATCACATATTCTAAATAAAGAAAAACTACATAACTTAATTGAACATTATGTTTTGAAATTGAGGATATTATGCAAATTTGAGGAAATCAACTCCAAAATAATTAATAATCACTCAATTTTTGGAAAATTTAAATCAACCAATTAAACCACATTTTAGAATCACATGTTAATTATTGACTGATAAAATTATTCCTCGTAATATTGTCTTAGAACAAAGTGAATGTGAGGAATTCATATTAAAACTATTTCCAATAATTGACCAAGTTGTTGTGATTTAATAATTTCTAATGAAATCCAAACCAATCACCTAAATAATAAAATATTTACATGACTATATAGGAAAAACAAACCAAAAAAATCATATCAATGGAAAGATATCGAAGAAGATAATGAGAATGTGAAAAGGACAAACAAAACATAAAAATCTCTAGAAATAGAGAACCGAAAACAAATCAACGTGATATTAACAAAATTCATATGGAGGGACCCATAATGATTTCAAAAAATTATGGGGGGTGTTGTGGCCACAACAATTGGTGACAAATGGGGAAGAAACAATTATATCCGGTAAAGATAATATGACTAAATTTACTAAATATTGAAAACAAATATTTCAAAAATTTCTCACACATGACACCATTCCCAAAGGTCCCACATAAGACAAAATCAAAGAAAAATAAGATTTTAAAGATGAAAGTACTTGAATTCTTAAGTCCAAAATAGTGAATCCAAATATAGGGAATATTTATTTACTTTTAATTACATCTCTACTATTGGATAATAAAAATAGCTAGGGGGTTATTAAATATTAGTATGCATATGTTATACAATTACCTCTTTTCCCGACAATTTTTTGCTGCCAGCAGGTCTGTTCAATACCCCGACGAATTTATCTCGATACCATATATGCATTTACCCGCTTCCAGAGAGCCTGCTCAATACATTGGAAGGTTTACACACATTTCCCACACATATGTTCTTTCAACTCTCTTAAGCCACCCTTTTGATTTGTATTTGGAGAATATATTTTAGCAATTAGGTAAAGAGAGTGGGGTGGTACAAAATGGTTTATTTTGAAGTACTCGATGCAATAGCAGTTGAGTTTGAACCCACTAGTTTATCTTAAAATAAAAAAGTAGAGACTTTTAAATGTGGAGGAGGTGGGAGGGATTCAAAGTAAATAATGTTAACAATTCTTTCAGTTTTAAAGATTAGCTCACAATACTTGAAACATATCCTAATGTTCCCCATGAATAATGATTAATGTACGAGAAAAGTTAAAACTTGATATGAATGATTTTTAGGTAAATGAAATCCTATTGAAAAGAAAAGATTCAAGATTTCCCTATATAGGTCAACCAATGTTGGGTAGGAAACATTTCCCCATAACACAAAATCCACTCAAAAACAAAACAAAACAAAACATAAATTTTCAATCATTCCAAACAAAGAAAGAAAAGAAAAAATCTGAAAGAAAATGTAAATAAAAAAGCCAATTGTGAAAATAAACTTCAACCAGACAACTTATGAAATCATATATCATCAAAAGAGTGAAAATTAGAAAAGCATGTGTGTATGTCTTAAGTTGGGATCTTAAAAAATTACGTCTTGCAAAGTTGAAGTTGATTGGCCTTTTTATTCAAACCAAAATACAAAATCTAAGTAGAAGCAATAATAAAAAAATGAAGTTAAATAAGAAGGGGTGAATTAAACATAAAAATTTAGAAACTCCCCAATTTAGCTTGCTTGCAATTTGATCTACATCATTGTTGTTTTTCCTAACTTGAAACTAGTGGAACAAGGAGGGTGAATTCCAAATAAGCAGGGGTGATAGATTTTCTTGGAAATTTCTGAAGACCTGCAAAAACAGAGTTTAGATCAACAAACACTAAAACAATATTTAAACTAAAAACCTAAAGAAAATAATGAAAAGATGAAAAAAAMTGTATGGGACTTACCTTGAAGACGTAACTTCTTCCTATGATAAAAATTAAAGCATGAAKAATTTGCATATTTAATGAAGCTCATGTACACTTAAGATCATCAGTTTATTGAATCTAAAATAAAGCAAAGCTAAGGTAAAATATTCCTACTCCTACTCTAATTTAGGAGAGAAATATGACTAAGTATAGTCATATTTCTAGTGGATTCATTCAAGTTATTTGATACCTCTAAACATATGTACAAGATGAATTAGTAACCAAAACTTAATAAAAAGTAAACAATCGGAAGTTTTTTTTTTATGTACATCTACTTCTAATAGAGACAAAAGAAGAAATTTATCAACATGTAATCTCTTTTGAAATGTATTTTCCAACCAAGATTCAATTATGTCATGAAAATGATTATGGAATTGTTGAAATGGAATCATGATTGGAAAAGTAATCTAGTGACCTTGTTGAGATAAATTAGTACTAATATGAAAAGAATTTACATTACTATTTACAAGAATATCAACATAAACTAAGGACTTATTTGCAAGAGTCCCATTTTTACAAGTATCAACCCCTATAGTGCAATAAATATTAGAACTATCATCTACTTGTGTTAAAAATTCAAGATTATAAAAAGAAGTAGGAACTGGAGTTATATCATAAGAATCAAATACAGGCATGGAATTTGTTTCTTTAAAATTGAAATCATTAAGTGGAGACTCAAGATGATAATCAATTGAAATATGATCAGTAAAAAGATATCCTACATCTTGGAATTTGGATTGATCATGAGGGTTGACAACACAAGGAATTGACATAACCATCACCTGGGGGTGAAGTGCCTTACTATCCCCAACCTCTAGATCACTATCATAAATTATCTCACATTCACTACCTTGACTGTTTTCCTTTAGATCAGAACCAGAAACATAAGATGATGAATACGTGTGAAAATTATCAGAAACATTATCATTTAATTACTCATTACTTTGATAATCATGATATACAAAATTTGTTTGACTTATGGCAGTTCCTTTGTTTTGTAAAATGTAATTTAAATTAAGAGGAAGACTTAGATGATTATCTTTTCCATCGGCAAAAATATCAGGTTATAATGAAAAATGACTATTGGAATAGATAAAACTAAATGTCTCTCTATTCTCCGAATGATCATTATAGTTAAAAACTTGTTCTCAAATTTATAGTGAAATTTATTTATTATTCTCCTCATAATGGATATCACTTTCAGGTATGGGATTGACTTGATTGAATAGAGATTTCCCTACTTGAAAATAAGAATCAAGATATTCTAATATGTGGAGCTGAGAAGTATTAATTATAATATCGGAAATTTCAGTTGAATTACTTCTAATGAGACAATTGTCAACATCATGGAAACAATCTAATTCAAGAAATTGTATTAGGACTTAAAGAATTTTCAAGATGAGTTGAAATTTCATTGGATGAATTTATGTTTTCCTAAAATAGTTCCTCAGTAATTTCTGAATTGACTGTTACAATAAGATCATCCATATCATAGGAAATAATTGGTTCATCAACAGTAGAAAATATACTAATAAAAATTATACCTTCTGGTTCATTATGATTAGTACAGGAAAGTGAAAGAATGTGTCTAAACCAACCTATTAATTCAAACTATGAAGGAAAAACATCAGATTTAAATTGAAAGAAAATTAATTTGAATCTAAGAAGAAAATATTCATAGGATTCACCTTCAATTTTTCACAAGTTCTCAAATTCGAGGAAAACCTGATCGCAATCATCATCTTGAAATCTATGCAATAACATTTGAACAAACTTGTCCTAGATACCTATAGAAACAATTGGTAATGATCCACACTAGTCTTTGGCTTGGCCTGTTAAGGTGAGAGTGAAAATCCTACACATGACACTTTCATCAATATCAAAATTTTTACAATTCAAAATAAATTGATGAACATGATGAAATGAAAAAGGATTAGACTCACCATTAAACTTTGTTTTTGACAAGTATCTAACTACCTTCATTAGAGTGTTTGATGTGCAACCAGAGATACAACTCTAAATCAGAAGTTCAGAAAGAGCCATTAAAAAGAATAATAATGTTAAATAAAGCAACTCAAACACAAATCAAATTATTATGCACACTCGTCGATGCCCCTCCTTCTAGCATAAAAAATGTTAATGAAAAAAATGACCATGTTCAACATCATAGGGAGATCACCCGTTCAGGGCCCCAATTAAGCCCTTATCTGTTTGGGATGGTGATTTCGACTGGTTAAAGGTCCAATTACCTTTATCTAAAACTAACTTAAGCTAATTACTAATCTAATCTATATATACAAAGATATTTGCATGGCCTTATATCTACTAACATATTTCGATACTTGTTTTTATCAGTAGACAAAAGAGAATGAATTTGCTTCTCACAGGTAGCTTGCAAGGAAGCAATCCTTAAATGACATAAGGGCTCAACTAAGACATAGATTAAATTTCTCCTGCATGAGAAGACTTCAACAAAATGCAATAAATTAATATAATTCCAAATCTAAATCTAAATACAATGTGGAAAGTAAATGAAACTAATCTAACTTGATACTCAAGAGATAGCTCTCAAATACCAAGTGCAAGGATTTAAATATAGTGGGGATTAAACATGTTTTTATGATGAATTTCAAGTTGTTGAATTAGTTCAAACATTTAACATTACGATTTTCATACATGCTTTGTTTGGATATTTAAAACAATAAAATATGGGCCATTAAAATGCAGAAATATTTTGTACAATTCAATGACAATTAAATCTATTTCAAATGACAAGTTTATAAGTAAATAGTTACACAGAAATTGGATTGAATCACAAGAGAATATTAGAAATAAATAACATATCTATAATACCATTAGATCAGATAGCTTATCTAATAGACAATCATTCTCATATCAATCAAGAATGCAAAATATGAAATAATTGGCATAGATTTGTCATTAAAAGAGTAAAATTTGCATTAACAAATAAATGTATTTGAATACAAATAATAAACTTGATTTCATTGCTATGTTTTACAAATAGATCTCCAACAATCCTTTCAAAATCACAAGATCTTTTGTTGAAGAAAAGAGATGCAATAGTGCAAACTCTATCTCAAATACAAAGATTGAATCTTTAAAAGAAAACCCCCAAGTAACTCAGATCTAGTATTCCTCTTCACCTACAACTACAATTTCTTTACAACATTGCTCAAAGCCTCTAAATTACAGAAACTAGGAACCCCCTATACACATGAATAAACATTTTTTTATGAATTCCTTTTCCTTCAGGTTGAATCCTCCTTGAGTCAACCAAAACTTCCTATCAACTTGCAACAAAATTTGGAATAAAATCAGCTACAAAATTTGTAGAAAACTAAATATGGACATAACCCTCCAAAATAATGCATCATATATCAAAAATGGTTTAGATTCTAAACCAATAAACTTGGGATAAGGTAATTTACCATGTTTATGAAGTGGGTTTTCAACCGTTTCTCCACATTCCTGTATGTTTGCTCAGAATCTAAGTTTGAAGTTAGCCTCCTGAAACTGATCCGAACTATAGTCTGAATCACTCAGGTCATGATTTCTCCCAATCTCTTCACTTTCTACACAAATCCTCTAGATATTAATTAAATATATCCATTTTTTAAGTTTGTTTTCAACCATTTCCTCAAATTCCTCACCGTTTGGTCGGAATTCAATATGGAAATTCACCTCCTGGAAATTAACAACACAAAAATTCTGAAAACTCTTGCTGGAATTCGATAATATTTTTCTCAATATGTTCATTTTATGAGGAAACGACCCAAGTGGAAGGTAAATTACCCAATTTGGGAAGTGGGTTTTCATCCAGTTAAGAAAATTCCTCACCAGTTTCTCTCAATGCAGGGTGTAGATTCACCTCTTGAAAGAGATACAAATTTTTCACTTGAGCAAATTTTTGTGACTATAGTTGAACTGTAGATTTGTAATATACACCAATAACAAAAGGAAGCCAAATTCATAACAAAAATATATCAAAATATAAACGACAAGATCTCCAAATAAAATCAAATATGATTGATATCACATATTCTAAATAAAGCAAAACTACATAACTTAATTGGACGTTATGTTTTGAAATTAAGGATATTATGCAAATTTGAGGAAATTAACTCGAAAATAATTAATAATCACTCAATTGTTGGAAAATTTAAATCAACCAATTGAACCACGTTTTAGAATCACGTGTTAATTATTGAATGACAAAAATATTCATCGTAATATTGTTTTAGAACAAAGTGAATGTGAGGAATTAATATTAAAACTATTTCCAATAATTGACCAAGTTGTTGTTTAATAATGTCCAATGAAAGCCAAACCAATCACCTAAATAATAAAATATTTACATGACTATATAAGAAAACCAAACCAAACAAATCATATCAATGGAAAGATATTGAAGAATATAATGATAATTTCAAAAGGACAAACAAAACATAAATATATCTATAAATAGGGAGCCAAAAACAAATCAAGGTGATATTAACAAAATTCATATGGAGGGACCCATAATAATTTCAAAAAATTATGGGAGGTGTTGCGACCACAACAGGTACCAATTTTAAAATGAACATATCTTGAGTTACAAGTGTCAGAATCAGGCCCATGGGACCTCGTTGGAAACGTATCAAGATGAAGAATTCAATGGAATAGGACATTAGACAAAAAAAAAGTAACAGAAAACCCCAAAAAATGCAAAGAACAACAAACCATGAATTTGGGAAAAATATTGACTATGTAAATTTCAAAAGAGCATATTTGGAGCTACAACAAATGAAATTAGGCCCATGATAGCCCACCGAAAAACTAGAATAGAGAAGACCATGATGGTACAACAAGTATTGATAGATTAAGAGTATAAATTCCCATAAAATGTAGAAAAAAGAGTAGGCCTGAAGTTAATCATAAAATTTGTTGTACATGTTCAGGCATCATATATGAAGCTATAAGAGTCGAAATAAAAAATGCAAGAGCATGTTGGAAGGCTGAGACAAGAAAGAAGAAAATGGGATGATCTTATTTAGAAGGCTAACACCAAAATTGCCCAGAATAACTCGAGGAACATAAGAGGACACCAATGGGTTGAATTAATATTTTTTTTTAAGGAAAATCATTTGTAAACTTCCTTAGGGAGAAAATAATCACCCAAGAGTCACTTCAACTTCTATTCATAACGCGAACATGTTCATTTTTGAAAATTTAAAGAAAATTCAAAATGTAAAATGAAAAAACAAAGAGAAACAGGGATGATTTTAAGGATGGAAATTTATTTTAAAATGTAGAAACCTTGGCGAATCTTACTAATCCTTCATATGTCAACTATAAATGTTTGGCGATGTTTTTGTAAAAATATTCAAATTTCTAATTATTTTATATAGTTTTTATAAAATTTTGACGATTTTTAAGGTAAAATAATTTTATCCTATAGAATTTGGGCGAATAATTTTTAAAATAGCGAATCTCGTTTTTGGAAAAACCATGGAAAATTAGCCCATGAGCGAAATTTAGCCCCTAAAATCATCCCTGAAGAGAAATGAAGTGAAAAGTCACAAGAAATGAGGAGTCTCTCTTGTCTTATAAAAGAGAACTCATTAAATGTAAGAGGGAACTTTTTCCCATTGTATAGACTAATAATACTCTTATTTTTGTATGTATGAAGAGTAGAAGCCGTGATTTTGAAGTCACAATTGTTTTCAATTTTTTGTGGGATTACTCTACACATGTATTTGTCATTTTAATTTTTTGAGTGCTAATCACATGGACTATTTTTGTTCTTAGTATTTAGGATTTTCATGCTTTTTTGATTTCTAATGAGTACGGGGATGAGAATACAAGTCTCTTATTCAATTATTTGAGATGATATCTAAAATATAATTTTTATAACATATTCTTGACTGATATGAACTATTTTTTCTATTAAAATACCATTCTAAATTGTGCTCATCTATTAGTTTTTATCCCGCGGGATAGTTTAAAAGTAGTTAGGGTAGATTAGTTTTCTTTTAGTTTAGATTAGATATATAGTTAATTAGGATTGTTTGGGGGGGGAGTTCGTTATCTTTTCCTTATTTGTTATTTTAATTCTTAATGGAAACTAGGTGTTATGCCCCACAACCACCCACTAAAATTCTCTAACCCAAGAGAGAATTTGGCGGGTCCCCCTTATATGAATTTTGCAAGGTACTTTGTCACTACAAGTTTGATTTGATACTAACATAGGAAAATACTATTTTTCTAATACAGTCTATATTACAACCTTGCAATTGATGATGTTGATATGATGTTTTTTTAGTTTTTATATTTGTTGATTGGTTTACACTCATCCGAAAGGATCAAATTCAGTATTGTGCTCAACCGCCAAGAAATTATTCAATGATCTGACAATAATTCATAACCACATAATTGATTCCTCACATAAAAAGAAGGTTATACAGAATGTGATATAGCACTGCTCTAATAAATAATTTTGACAAAATCTTTCCGATAGTAATATTGGAAATGTTTTTGTTGATATTACCTCTATTGGAACACCTTTTATGCTAATGAAATCAAACCCTGATGAAACTCATCCTAATAGCCTTTTCCTTTCTGACTACGTACATTCATGATAAATTTTCAAGTGGTCATTTGGCCTACTTGTCATCTTGTTATTAGTTGAGAAATCGTGTATGTTAAATGCCTATGTGGGTCCCTTACATAGATAATTCAACACGTGGTAGGATTTTATTGGTTTACTGATAGTTACACCCAACCCCAATTCTCCCCACGAACACAAGATTTTTGAATTACATGTTTTTCAAGGGAGGAATATTCCTCAATATCGTTCCTTCGGATTTGTTATGATAACTTTACCCTGCAATAAGAAACATCCCTACAGTTCTCAAGGAAATGGAATAACCCCATTCTTTAACATATCCTTAACACAAAGATCGATATATGAAAGATAATATTATTTGATGCTCTCTCGTCAGAGTCTCTCAATGACCTAACCTTTCCCATTTTGATGAAAGAAACTTCGATAACACCATTATAGAGGATGCTATCAAAGTATTTTTATCTATAGCATGTACCTTATTGATAGCACAACCAAATAATATAACAKCCCTATTTGATAGGAATTCTTTCCTAGCACACCTCCTAATACAAATGGGAATATTCTTTGATACCCTCTCATCAGAGCACCARATGATCATGAAATCGTTCCCTCTTCGATAGAAATTCCAATAACACTCTCAAAAAGAAATTATGAGTCTAATTGCTAATCATTATGCCTGCGATACACAATTTTGAATGAGTCGTACTTCCATATGCATTAATGTCGAGGCGATGTTTTACCTGTAAATTGGTTGTCATGCAAAAAACATTAACTTCACAAATTAGGGTAACTTTGTATCTACATAGTAAATTCTAAACCCAACTTGACTCATTATTTTCCTTCATTAGTTTGTGAGAACATTATCCTCTACATACTTCGATCGTAAACTAGTTGTAATTCTTGATCCTAGTCCAAGAGTAACAAGTATGTGCATATTATAAGTTTATGTATTCATGCACTGTTATATATTTCAGATGGACTTATGTGTTCCTCAATGGATTCAAGAGAAAATAAATACACCATGACGTGCTCAAATTCCAGGAAGGAAATAAATATTGCAACACCTATTCCAACTTTTTCACGTGAGCTCACTATGAATCCAGGGGACGTCTTGGTGAAAGATACCAACTACCATACCGGAGAATACCATTTCCCAAGGTTCGATGAAATATTCAAAATATTCAATGTTGGGGAATTATCAACAAAACATAAAAAAAAATGAAGTATATCAAAATATCTAAAGGAGTGGTATCCACTCCATGGTTTCCCATCCAACACTATTCCCCTATAATGATGCAGCTAAATGGCCCTTCAAACAGTTTGACCCAGACACAACCACGATCGCGAGAAAGATGGGAATACTATTAGGATATTTAGACACTTAGGAGTTAGTTAAGATCTACTTGGTCTAATATGTCGTTAGGTAAAAG